>JAWQRP010001842.1:0-17449 GCA_033557875.1 Quadriops clusia | reverse complement strand
GCTAACTTTCGGAAAAGTTCTGAACTCGGCTATTAGTTCAGCCGCCCTATCGTAAGATGGCAACACCTTCGCTAGATCACGATATGCCCATTAAGGTTGTCCTTCTTCCCACACTCTATATTCAATGGTTTTACTCTTATTACGTTGGGCCTGTCGGCTCTTCAAAAACTACTTCGTCGCTCGCGTGAACAAGTCTGACTGACTACGATCGAGCATCATCTCCCCGATTGCAAACTTTGCGCGTGCGTTAGCTCGGAGCGAACTGTCGACATTAGCTTTACTCGTAGAGCCAGCCAGAATGGCACAAGGGGGGATCACTGCTGTAGAGAAGATTGAATATCAGGTATAAGCAATGGGTATGACAAAGACATCTAATGCAACACCATTAGTTGGAGTGCGATAGAGGTTCATAAAAAAGGTACCAGTTTCGCGCACTCTTTCTAACACGTTTATTTATTGAACGTCTTCCTCCAATATGAGAACCAATCAAAACGCGCCCATGCATTTGACGGAAAACGAACATGCAACAACTTCACGCCGCGCGCCGGCCGGTCACGTTGAAGACGCCATTTGCAAAAAAACGACTTGCAAACAAAGCGAAGTGTGAAAATAAAGTTATATTAGGTTAATATAAGCATTTAAATCAAGTAAGTAGCTCAAAGAATCTATTAGTTCCTGTTGCAGTTCCTACGCTATATCTACCACTACGCAAGTACATATGAGTGTTTTAATAGATATATGTGACCTGCAATCTAAACCCTTCAAAACAGTCTTAGGGCTAACGCCACAAGAGAAGTCGCCAGTGACGTCACGTATTTTACATAAGGTTCCATGTAAAATTGATGACGCAGCCGGCCACTTCTTTCGTGACGAGAACCATACAAGCTAGTGATATTTAATATCAATATTTTGTTAATACAGCAAGCAGCGGTTCTTTGGATGTGAATGGCACATTAGGACGGAGCTAAGGCAATCGGGAACCCTTAACTAAGTAATACCTTTCTACGAGAGAGACTGAACTAATGGAGTTCGTTCCCATCATTGACTTGGAAGGTAAATAATTTTATATGGTACAATATTCGAAAGATTCATAATAAAATCCTTAAAAAGGATATATTTTGTATTAAATTCGTTTTTATTTACATCTATAGAAGCAGGACCAAGCACCGAGGTCAGATACAGTCCCATGACCAGCAGTTCCGGCTAGGAGAGTTTGAGCGATAGAATACCCAACCTTATGTGAGAATCTGGTAAAGAAACTGTGCAATGTGTTAGTTGCTTTTATATTTCATTTCTCCATGAAAAAGAACGACCTACATATAACGTAAATTATGTTCTTAATTATTGTAAATTACTAAATAACATGTATTGTTCGGTATAGAATGTTTTCTATAATCGATGGCTTTTAAGTTGTAAAACAGTAGATGTACTTGATTTGAACATTGAACTATATGTCTGTATTAAGAAATATGCATACTTTTCATGTCCAAATTTATGTATATGCTGATTATCTGTTTAATTTGTGCTACAAAGTATTTTGTAATTTCTTAGCTTCTTGACAAGATATTTTTGTTTTGTAACAATATTCTTATGTTCTTAAAATGAACAGAGTAGTACAAAATATGTTAGTTTGAAAACTGATATAGTGAAATAGTCATTTATCATTTACATAAAACAAATACTTTCATTTACCCTGTATACAAAGAATCAATATCATTTTTTATCATATTTATTTATCTTGTTTTATCTTTATTTATTTGATTTTTTATATTTGTGATGGCAATTTGAGAAAGATTAAAAACTTTGTTAGCAATGTCTTACTAGGGACTAGCTTGTAAGAAATATCTTATATTACATGAAACTTTATATATTAGCATCCAATATTCACTATGTACATACTGTTTATAATTTCATAACTACATTTGTAATAAATTTTAATAATTCAAATACTGCAGTTTTCTTGTTCACCCTGAATATAGGTACCCATATTAATTGTAAAGAAGAAGAACTAGGCTAGAGGTGATATTATCCGCATTCTGATTGGTTCGCATATATGAGACAGATAAACGTGTTAGAAAGAGTGCGCGAAACTGGTGCCTTTTTTATGAACCTCTATCGCACTCCAACTAATGGTGTTGCATTAGATAACGTCTTTGTCATACCAGTGCTCAATTGTATTCACTGTTTCGTACAGGGAGATGGTCATCGTATCGTTGGATGGTACAATCGTTGGATGGTACAAAACGGTCAGAGGTATGAAAAATACGTCCGTGCACATGCGCTTTAGCTAATGCGCTTGTCTCTGACCGTTTTGTACCATTCTGACTGGCTCTACGAGCAAAGCTATTAATTCCTGCGCTAGCACCCAGAGCTCGGTTAAGGTAGATTTCGCGATGTTGTATCTCTGGTTGCCTATATATGGGAATAGCAATTTGAAAATTGGCTCATTTGAAAGCGTTACAATTTGTTTGTTTTGAGACACGTTATATACTGAATAGAGTATATTAAATGTATTATTTTTAAACTTAAACAAAATTGGACAAGGTAAGATGAAGTAAATGAATATAACTTATAGACATTTTGTCAAGTAGATATATTAATTTGTAGTTGCTCGGTACTTTTGTACTGTTTACACCTATTTTTAATTTGTAGTCGCCTGAGGAGGTTCTCATGTGAGGGCGTAACTATCGTGACGAATAATAATAAAAAATATAGGAACAAAAAGTGTATTATTACAATTTCTAACTATACTCATCTTCGAACATGGAAAATCCTTTGAATAATATCAGAACTACCTTTGTTAGGACGAAAACCAAATTGTGCTAATAATAAAGAGTTAGACGCCTAGGACACTATCAAAGTTATAGATACATATGTTAAATGTTTGTCCTATTCGTAAGTTTCTATCCGTTACAGTTGCGTCGTGCTGGTTGCGCTGAGTTATTTGAAGGTAGCTCCTTCGAACGCACCCAGCTCCTCCCCAGAAATTCCTGGGCGTCTGAAAAGCCTCAGCACCGAAAACTCCGGCGTCTAGTATATATCCATTAGCCCACAAAACGCAGTTTCACAGTTAATTATTTCCGGAAATGAATAATACTACCGAGGAATTATTATGGTAGGGGGTGAGAGTGTGCAGCGCAGCCCAGGAAGCGTAGCGTACTACGCTGGCTGGGCCAATTGGGCCGTAATATATGGCATTAGATGTTAATGAATGTAGTTGTAATGGTGAGGCTGTTGAGGCGGGAGAAGGCGATGACGCCGCCGCATCTAGCAGGCCTGGACCTGGACCAAGGCTTGGGCCGGGCCGCTGGCGCAATATTAGTACAGATTGTCCGGCGTAATCGCGGGCCTAAGCGAACATTAACATTAAATGATTTACTGATCCCTAATAGGGGAATTCATGATCAGAAAGCAAGGATAATTAGTATACATGGGCCAGGATTAGCAAGTCACGGCTCCCTGTGAATCCAGGCTGTTATGTACGGTTATCTCTAATCTCTGGCAGCAGCGAGGCTCTTTCTAATTATCGCTAGACATCGTCTGTCATGTTGACACGCCTCAGAGAACGCTGTCACGAGAAAGAAGAGGCCTTATCGAAAAGTTTGCTCTTGCTTTTCAAACTCTGACGATGAGGCTGGAACGTGCTGAGGATAATATGCTACACGCGTTATGGAGTCAGGGTTGAGTGCTCACAATGAACCGGCTCAATACCTAGTGTGTTTGTGTTCTTTTTTATTCACGGACGGATATGCATACGTGATGTATTGTGGCGTTCTGAGTGCGAATGCAATCGCAAAAGCAGCACTACAAGAAGATTAATATTTGCAATTTACATCATTTACGATTGGAGAAACAGTATTAAACATAAAGATTCTCCAGAATCATAAAACTACAAACATGGACAACATTTTGCTTCTAACCACACTGACTAACATTTTTGATTAGTGGATTTTAAGGGAACCGTAGAGTCAAGCTGCGGGTCCAGGGAGGTGAGCGTAATAAATGAAAGAGGAGAGCGAGGTGCTAACTTTATCCTGTGGCGGTCAAAGAGGAGCACCAGAGCTGGAGACCGCAAAACCTCTCGCCCCATTCCTCCAACGGACCAGAGCAGGCAGCTTTATTAAACCCTCGGTTCAATCTCGGCCTTCAACTTGCACAACTGCGTGAGTGTGAATAAAGCTTTACACTTGGAAACTTGAACCTTAAATTGCGACTCCGCAGCCATAGGGTGTCATTCTTGTCAAACGGCCCCCTTCTCTGGGCGAAATTGTTCGAGTTTTACGAGTGTCACGCTCAAGAATGCCGAGCCAAACTTACCCCACTATTCTGAATAAGTGAGCGGTTCAAATTGTTATTGCTTCCAGAGGAAGATGCGACCGATCCTTTGCGACCCCACTTATTATTTCCGCATTAACCATTACACAATTATTACATTGTTTCTATTTTTAAAAAATCCTACTACATATAATAAGGTTTGGCCAAAACTAGTGTATTGCAGAAACGACTTGCTTAAACTACCTACTCATTTTAGGAAATGAACAACAACAAAGGAATCAACAAGATAACACACAAAGAAGACGTTGAATAACTAGATTTGTTAGCGCCCCCATCGAGCAAAGTGCTTTGGATGAACTCAAAGTAATGCTCGAGTCTGGTGAAGACACCAGGAACGTTCTTAATGCCGCACCCTCTTCCCCCGGAAACGATCCCGTACTGACGGTCTCCGCACATGAATGGCCCTCCACTGTCCCCCTTGCAAATATCCATGGAAGCGTTCTCGTGTTTGGCGCAGAATTTCCGGCTCCGGAAAGTTCGGGCGCCGTTGAAGATGCACCAGTCGAACTCCGGGACGTCCAGTTTGGCGCACTGAAGTTCCGGTTGGTTCGGAGGATACGTTGTACCGGAATGAGGCGTTGTACGGTAATCTCTCTGCGTTTGTATCCCCCAGCCCATTATGTCCCCATTCTTGCAAATTTTGTCCAACCATAAGGAACCTTCAGGTCTGGCGAGCAGAACGTACCCTATCCTGCTGGTCTGCAGGACGATATCCTGAAGCTTCATCATGCCTATGTCGTTCTCCAGAGTCCTGAAGTTGTATCTAGGGTGCATTATAGTTTTCTCAACGGGAATTCTTTTCCCCCTCTGCAAGTTCGTCTGAGAACTCACCCCGACGTAAGCTATGAATTCACCCGAAATATACTTGCCCTTGCAGCAATGACCTGCTGTTAAGACCCATCTGTGGTTCAGCAAAGTTCCCCCGCAGAAGTGCTTTTCGGAACTCTTTCTGTGCAAGGACACCATGAATGGGAACTCTTGGATATTGCACGCACGACCACCTACAATTCTACCACTAACTTCCTCGGGGAGTAAAGACCTTAATTCCAGAAGGTTAACCAAGGGACAATAGGTAAAAACCAACGTACTTAAGAAGAAGAAACTCGTAGAAGTAAACGTTGGAACTGTGGAAGCCATGGCAGTGCCAAGTACTCGATTTTACGTGGGTTGGTACTTATTTTGACAAGCTCGCGAACAATGTAAAACTTGTTTAACCGTCATCTATCAAACGCACTTAATCACTTGCTTGACAGGTTCCATTACTTAACCTTGGAAACGATACCACTGTTACAGTGACGATACCATATGCATTCTAAAAGACATCAGTCAGGTGCAAATGAGTTTAATAATATAACAATTCAAATGATTATCAACAAACATAATATAATAGTAATAACTAAACGTTAACCAAATGATTCTAACAAGAAACCGACTTGTAGAAATACACAGCGAAAAAAGCATTGATTACGTTAGGAAGCGATTCCTGAAGAGTGGCTCCTTCATCAGCAGCGCCGTCCGTTCTTATGTTCCGTTCAATGAACTCGTAGTAGTGTTCAAGTCTTGTAAATACTCCAGGAATAAATTTGATACCACAGGCTCTTCCCCCGGAAACAATCCCGAATTGGACATTTCCGCACATGAAGGGACCTCCGCTGTCTCCCTTGCAGATATCCATGGTACCATTCTCGTGCTTGGCGCAGAACTTGCGGCTCCGGAAGGTTCCGGCACCGTGGAATATGCACCATGTGTATTCCGGCACCTAAAGCAATGAAAATCTTGTCTACTATGTTCTAACCAACGATAGCTTCTAACTAAGAAAATAATTTAAAAAACCAATACAAGAATAATAAGAAAGATTCCAAAACTTGTTGGTAAAATGAGTAGTAACTTCTTTGCATACAATCCACGCTGATGTTCCTCAAGGGATCACTGGTAACCTGTAGTTACTATAATGTATCCAGGTTCTCTAATAGCTACTTTTACCAATGATTATATAATTGTAACTGACACTAAGAACTCAAAAATTGCTTCACAAATACTCCAGAAATATTGTGCAGGGGAAGGTTTTGCAATTAAGGTAAGGAGGTTTTTAGAATCAGAAAGATCATTTTGATTCTTCAGAGAAGATTTCAAACGATGCTTTTCCAGACGATGGATTTACTGATCCCTATGTAAAAAATCTGCAACTATTGGGAACAAAGGGGAACAAAGTCTGAAAGAGTTTCTTCTAACAAGGGAACGTTATGATCATTAGACTCTGGATTCGGATTGAAACTATGTCCATTTGATTGGTAGAATAGAAATATGAAGATTAACAAATTTTTACGTGCCATGAACGATAGGCGTCGAAGGTGGGTGGGGATTTATACTAAAAAATCAGACTAAAATTGGGCAAAACCAGTTTATTACAAGAGGCTTTTTATAGCGCATCCGGTTAAAAAAAAATTTTCTCATCAATTGCTCAACCTATCAGGTTGAAATTTCACATTTATAATTTTCTTAATGTTATAAATTATTGGTTAATATTTTAACAATATCGCATTGATATTAAGGGTACTTTTTCTGATTGTCTACTATAAATCCCCACCCACCTTCGACGCCTATGGCTCATAGCACGTCCAATGATCGTAACCTTCCCTAGTAAGATTGTATTTGTGATGTCAGGCCTAAAATTTCTAATATGTTGCGTTTTTAATGATTCAATTGGTTTAAATACTAAAAAAACATGTGAAAAGTGACAATTACTTGAAATTACAAATTATATTATACCACAGGTAAAACCTTAAGGGAAATAGACATCACTTAAAAAAGAAAAAGGGAAGAGGTGTAACACGAGGGATGTAAAAGAAAGGCATACATCTAGTTGGGCGCATTGAAGTTCTGGTTTATCCGGAGGGTAGGTCGTTCCGGGATACGCCGTAGTCCGGAAACTCCGTACGGATTGTATCCCCCAACCCATTATGTCCCCTTTCTTGCAAATGTTGTGTAACCAATAGGTGGTCTGAGGCCTTGCGATTTCAACATAGGCCACCGTAGGGCTCTGCAGGACCACTGACTGCAGCTTCATCAGGCCCACATCGTTTTCGAGCGTCTTGGCGTTAAATCGGGGATGCATTATGTTCTGAACGATGGGTACTGCTTTTCCTTCGCTCAAATAGTCCTGGGAGGTTAGCCCAACGTAAGCTATGTGATCGCCAGACCGGTACTTGCCCCTGCAGCAATGGGCTGCCGAGAGAACCCATCGATGGTTCAGCAAAGTTCCTCCGCAGAAGTGTTTGCCGCTGCGGCGCCTGTGCAAGGATACCATAAAGGGAAACTCTTTGATTTCGCAATTTCGGCCGCCTACGATCCTAGGAAGCGGTTCATTCCAGAGTGATAATTCCAAAAGGTGGGCTGGTTGATGGAACGAACAGGCCAGCAAGGATAAGTAGAGAAATGTTAGCAACATGAACGAGGTTGTTCTTATGTATATTTGGTTCTCTCTCTGGGAAGTCAACGAGTTACTTTACAAATGGTAAACAAATCAAACGGCAGTATTCTTTTTCTTCCCCGGTTTGCATTGAATGCGAATGCTATGTCATTGAAGTAAATATTTTGTTATGACGTGCGGCCTTATTGCCCATTTTTTCTTGCTATTTAAACGTGTTAGGACTACAAGGAAAGTCCTAATATTTATACAATTTGTTTTGTTGTTTCTACCACGAAACGAAGCGCAAATAGCCAACAAAAGTTCCGTAAGGAACGAGAGTTTGGTCACCCCTAGGATTGTAGGGGGTGTAGGAACGAATATCAGAAGGTTCCCCTTCATGGTCTCCATTCACAAGAAGTCCATCAACTGGTGCGCAGGGAGTCTGATAAACCACAGGTGGGTTTTGACGGCGGGCCATTGTGGGATGCCTAAATATTCCTATGGAACATTGACGGCTTACATTGGTCTAACGTCTCAGAACAAATTGAACGAAGCTGTGGCCAGCATTGCCGTCGCGGACAATGTATTGCACCCCAGGTTCAACTCGATGGACCTGCAAAACGACGTCGCGCTCTTTAAGCTAGCCAAAACTGTTTTTCAGAGCCAGAATGTTCAGTTCATCAGGGTGGCCCGGCCCAGAGGGACGGCCTGGATAAATAACATTTGTAAGAAGGGCTACATCATGGGCTGGGGCAACCAGGAGATGCAGCACTTCTTCACGACAAGATCTCCGGATGCCGGGCCTCCCGAGTTTGATCCCATGTTGCAGGTCGGCATGCTGGATGTCCCGGAAATCTACTGGTGCATCTACCACGGGTCCAGGTCGTACCAAGGAAGAAAATTCTGCGCGAAGAGGGATGACGCCAAACAGGACATCTGCAAGGGAGACAGCGGGTCACCGTTTGTGTGCGAGGAAGCAGGTGGGCAAATGGTTCAATATGGGATTGTATCGGGGGGAAGAGGTTGTGGAATTGTGGATTTACCAGGGGCCTTCGTCAGGGTTGAGTTTTACGATAGCTTTATTACGAAAACTATTACTCTTGGGACTTCTGCGCCTGACGATGATGACGAGATTATTGTCAAGGACACGGCTTGATTTTAGATGTAATATACATAACTTCTTGTACGCACTTTTATGATAATATTAATAATAACAACTGGAAGTAAATATCAATTTTATGATTAAACCCAGGTCCTTTGTCATGTTTTCTGCCATCCGGGGAAGTTTAAGAAAAGATTATAAATAAAGTATAGGGAACCAAGACTAAAAGAAGCAAATTTGAGGTGCAGTGGTATCGTGTTTATGTTCTCAGCCCGGGGCCATTTGCGCAAAGTTTAGGACTTGCCCCGAAGGGGCCTGAGGGTTCTTTTAGCATGCACGGCCTCCTGCGTCGGAACAAGGCGCACAAACAAGCTAAACACGCCGAAATTAAACCTTATAATAAATTCACGGCCCAATAATTGCCCCGGGCAACGACCCCAATTTAATAAAACAAAAGAGCTTTCTCGATAAATCCTCATGGGGCGGCCAGTGGCCATAAACACGGGACCGCATGTTCTCCCATCTGCTGCTTGACCGCGCGCCAATTTTTATTTTCACTTCCATTCCGTCCGGACGGGATGAATATTAACCTTCGAATTAGCGATCTAATAAAGGCCGAAACGTCGGGAGGAATCGGAGAAGAGACGGAAATGCGACGAGCCCGTTCGTTCTGTGTCACGACCTTTCCCTACCTTTGTGCCCCACTAACCGCCTGAATGATGGCCGGAGGGACGGACGGGCGACTTTTTACTTTCGAGGGATCTCCTTTGTAGGTCTCTCACGAGGGCAATAATCTTTGGAAATCGTGGCCAGGGCTAAATTCCCTCTCTCTTTCCTTGTGTGCTTTGCTCGGCATTCGTTTTCCCTGTTCCTATATTTCAACGTCTTTCTCTTTCTCTCTGTCTCTCTCTCTGTGTCTCTCTCTCTCTTCCTCTCTATTTATTTCTCTCTGTCCTCCCTATTTATTTCTCTCTGTCCTCTCTCTTTCTCTCTATTTCTTTCTCTCTGCCTCTCCCTCACAATGGTGTCGTATGTAATTGCTCAGTAAACTGAGTATAAAAAATGGCTCTATTTGATTTGTTTGTTTCTTGGGTGTACGTTCTAGCAATTATTCTAACAATTCACACAATATCGAATATCCGCAACAATGATAGGTAGGGATTTGAATCATAGAGAGAACATACTGAAACCGTCGCGTGTCGTTGTGAATTACTGTTGGTTTAATTACATCTATGTGGCTGGAATATGCAATAAATACCCTATTTATATTACTCCATCTCTAGATATCAATCACATAATGGGACACATTGAAAGTCCGATATATGCCGAATGATCAATTAGTCGTCCGCTTCAGCTTACATCTTGTTTCTTAACAACAAAGAAAAGCACCCCAATCGGCAATAGGGATCAGGACGAGTCTTCGGCAAGCAATCATCCCGAACAGACATCGGCGGATGAAACTAGATGGAAGCCACCCTTCCGCAAGGAGCGTCGTAAAAAGCACGTGCCCCTAACGACCCAATATAAGCATAATTGACGTTCCCCGATAGGCGCATAAGTCAACTGTTAATAATCGTCTGGTGATACGGGAGCTGTCGGTATTGCGGAGCAGTAAAAGGTTAAATACGGCCGCCAATTCACCTCTAAACCATCGATGACTGGCTAAGGGCGGATCCCGAGGCCATTTGTCACAGCCACCTTAGTTAGCATATGAGAGAACCGAGCGAACTCGATTGGCACTCGACCAGAACTGCAGGGGTGGCCAACAAAGGGTTCTCTGACGGTCAAGAATTGCGGAAGATTAGGTCCCGGTTTCATCTAATGAGCACTCAAAATTAGATCGATTACAGAGAAGTGATGCAAAGTACGTAGGTCACTGACGTAGTGAGTTTGTAAAAATAACTTCGAAGCCATCGCTAAACAAACAAGTATCTGATACAGTACACGATGTATAATCTAGTAATTATCATCGGTTGAAAATTGGAAAATGCCCATTAGTCCCTGCCATAAGCAACAATTGTCCGGGCGAGCGGACGCCCGAAGCAATTTGCGCACAAAAGCAACAAAAAGGGAGCAAAATCGTGTGGGGCCATTCCATCCGTTGATCCGGACGCGAGGACCAAGTGGCGAATTAACTGCCACGGCGGCCGTGTGGAAAAATGCAACACGCGCCAAAGGGCAATATTTTGCATCTGTCCCGGCCTCGACAATAACGGGCGATATTAAAAACTTAACGCCCCGGAGGTCCCCAAATGGTCGCCCCCCTAACCACCCCTGGTTGCTCTGATGCCCGCGCGAAATACAGGCGAACTTGGTGAAAATACGGAGAAGTTCGACGAAAACAAGTCGGCACCGACACACGCAGGCGGATCCGAGAAGCTACCCGGCTGTAATCTATAAATATACCTGTTGATCTCCCCAGGAAATAAATAAATAAAGTGTAGGTATGTATAGGTACCTCTAACATATCGGCGAAGTAGGTCAATATCATAAAACGCCAATACGACTCCTCGAACAGGTAGAGCTGTTTATTTTTAGATAGCTCAAGGAGAGACGTTCGTGTATTTGAACTAGTTAATTCTCTGAGAAATCTCGGGTTCCCATGTGCACGTAACTATTTTGCCATATACGTGTTGTATCACATTTTAAATGACATACATACTACGTATTATTACTCATTTCACCACCAACATGCTGTATCTCCGCCACCTAAATATTTAGGTGGCTGTATACTTCATGGATAGGAAGACAAAATCAACAGTCTTATGACAATATTCTAGGCTAAACCCATATAGTAGTATAGTAACATATGTACTGATTTACGATAGATCACAACCAAGAAGTCACTCAAAACCCATTTTACATCTGGATTATTCCAACCCTAAACCAGCAATTCATTCCGATGAACGTCTAATTTTTCATGTTTGTGTATTCGTATTTTTTCATCTAAAGAACATTTAAATCCACGTCAGGGCCGTCAGAGTATTTACCCACTTAGGAATGATTAACGAACGTGCAGGCCGATGAAAGGGCGGCCCTGGAAAAACATTCTTTGATTTTAGCAGACGCATCCCCGCGGCCGTCTGCGATCGATCGGGATGAAAGGGGCTCCGGGGACGCTCCTCTCGCATTACTTGATGCGATTATCGAGGACGCACTTGATAAACATCTGTAATTCACTGACATCGCGTATTTTTTAGACATTTTTTACGTCCTCCGGAGCTTTTCATCGCGCTCCCAGATTTATCTCGCAGTTTCCAGGACATCGGGCTTTTTCATTCGGCGGCGACAAGAGGACCCTCTTTAAAAAAGAAAAGTGCCTCCTCTGGTGACGGGTTCTTAAGGTTCTTATGACAACTAACTGCGATAACGAGGAGGACGCGGGCTGTTGTTAGAAGGAGAAGGATGATTAAGTTATTTGGGGAATGTTTCATGGCGGTGAAGAGAGTGGCAAAGAAAGAGATTAGGTGGACGAGGGAGGTCAGTCTACTGAGGACTTAGGCCACAATGGAGGTGACACTCAGTAGACACTCACTGGAAGTGAGTTTTTCAAAGGCGCGGCGCGAGATTAAGAAAGAAAGGAGAATTGGTGTTAAATTTGACTCCCAACACATCCCATTGGTGGCGGGCTCGAAAAGGGGGAGAGACATATTTAAGCACAATGTCTTTAATAAACTCTTTTATGCCGGCCCAACAAACAATAAAGGAGCGAATTCATCTAGCTCGGCTGGGTAAACATAAAAGTGAGTTCTTTGTGCCGGGCAAATTTGTAAGACGAACAAAATGTTTCCCGTCGCCCCTCATTTCACGGAGCCCCATCACTGTAACAAGACAATATCATCGGCCTGATTAATAGTTCCACATTATACAGCGGCAGCCTCTAAAGGAGACTTCCTTGGAAGGCTGTTCCAGGCTGGGGGCTTCACCTTTAATCTACGTCGAGTGGCGGTCCAAGTGCGGACACAAATTAAATAGCGAGTTAGTAAGGAAGTAATCGAGGAAGCAAGTGAGCTGGTAAACGAGCGGGGAAGCGAACCTTTTGATGGATAGCATTGCATAACTCGAGACGAATCCTCCATCTCCTCGCTGGTCAAAGGCAAAACAACATTTCGCCTCCATTCGTCTCTTCGGTCGACTCCCGAGTCATACGTTATCTAATGGAAGTAATTCCTCATTCCAGGCGTTTGTATGCGTGTGAGCAAGACGTTTTGATTTAGATCAGGTCTGAATCAAGTCTAGCCGGGACGCTCAGGCCTCACGCAGATGTTGATCCCCTGACAAAACTCCGTCGACGGTTTCCTGGATTCATCTCACGGCCTGTTGACGTCACGGAGTCTTCCGCGTCGGCCACGACGCCTTCCTTTTCCTGCCTGGCTTTCCCTTCCTTCACTGCTCCTCCTCTATTACATCGCAAACTTTCCATTTCGGCACAAAATCACTCCCGTTCTCAAATCTGTTTTTCCTCACATCTCTGCTCCTGGCGGATCCCTTCGCAGTCCTCTGCTAATTATTCTCGTGCCTCCTCGTGCACCTTCACTTCTTATTCCCATCACTTGTCATTTCCAATTATCGTCCTTGGTTCCATTACTGCTCATTTCCATCATTTGCGGTTTCTTTCCGTTCTAATTTCTGCCGGTTTTTACTTCCTTCCGTTTGCATTTATTTTTTGTTGGTTTGTACTCTTTGCAGGTTTGCACTGTTTGTTGGTTTGTACTGTTTGTTGGTTTGTACTGTTTGTTGGTTTGTACTGTTTGTTGGTTTGTACTGTTTGTTGGTTTGTACAGTTTGTTGGTTTCTACCGTTTGTTCGTTTGTACTGTTTGTTGATTTGTGCCGTTTGTTGGTTTATACTGTTTGTTGGTTTGTACTGTTTGTTGGTTTATACTGTTTGTTGGTTTGTACTGTTTGTTGATTTGTGCCGTTTGTTGGTTTGTACCGTTTGTTGGTTTGAACCGTTTGTTGGTTTGTACCATTTGTTGGTTTGTACCATTTTTTGGTTTGTACCATTTGTTGGTTTGTACGTTTTTGGTTCCATTTCTTGTTGTTTCTGGTTTACCTTTTTTTCTTTCTATTTCCCTCTTTTCTGTTTCTTTGTTCTTGTTTCCTTCGTTTCTATTTTCTTTGTTTCATGTTTCTTTCATGTTTGTTTTGATTCTGATGGTCTTGATTTTATATACTTCCATATTTCTTTCAATTTAATGACATAGTATTATTTTTTGTTTTAACAGTTTTAATTAGGTACTATCAGTTTTTGTGCCTACAGGTTTTGTTATCCGTTACTTCAACTGTCTCTACGTTAATTCAACCTTCTCTACGTTACTTCAACCTTCTCTATGTTACTTCAAACTTCTCTACGTTACTTCAACGTTCTCTACGTTACTTCAACGTTCTCTCCGTTACTCAAAGTTTCTCTCACATTTCTCGCTTTCACCATCTCTTCGTCCCATTCATCCGTCTATCCTCCTAATCCCCGACGGCTTCTTCCTCTTCCATCAAGTTCAGTTCGCCTTCCTCTTTCCACAAGCCGTCCCAGCCCCTCCCTGCCTCGCGGGCTCCCCGAACATTATGTTTAATTTATGGCTTGTCTGTATGTCAGCCTGCGAATGTCTCAGTTTATATAGCTGGCACAGAAACAAGGAGTCTCCTCGGTCGTTTTTGTTTAATCCGGCCCTCGTCGCGCGGCCTCACTTGATTAATTTTTGGGATTTATCGCATAACGAAAACGAATTTGTAATTTATTTCATTTTTTTCGCGTCCTGCACTAAATAAAGCGAGACGCTCGTCCAGAATAAGTTCCTCTGGATGCCGCGCCCGTGATTTACAAGGACTTGCCGGAACAATATACTCCAATTTAAAATGCTGGAAAAGGAGCTCGTTTCACTCTGGCCGGAGATTTAAGGTCTTGCTCCGACCGGAGAAGTCTCACTAGTTATTGTTTCGCTGTAAATTTATTTATTTGCCCTATCATCGGCCGATGACAGATTTATTGGCGCTGGAGGACTCCCCTGGACTATTGAATCCGACTCCTGAAAACCTGGTTGCAATGCCAATGGCTACTTGGATCCAATAACTACTGTGACTGTTACTGGGGGGACTACAGCAAATATATTGTGCAAATACATGGTTGATGTAAAATAATAGGTCCACAAAACTGGAGGAAAATACAAATGATAATATTTGTCCAAATCTTGTTTAATTAATTACTTGCGATCGTCTATCAACAGATAGTCTATCGTACATAGGTAGGACCTACTTGTTACGTTGCGGTTGTGTTGTCATGTCTTTTCTTAAATCTAAGTGGGGATGACAGCTTTTATTTCCCAAGCACACTTTAGGTGTCCCAAAACTCCTTAGAAACGCACTCTTCCGATTCTCGTAAATAACAAGTCAGACTTTTGAGTTTACCTTCAGTATGTGGGTTTATTATTGGTAGTTTCATGATCGTTTTACATTAAATTTGGAAAATAATCTATTAGTATAAATATTTATATAATTTTGAAAATGATTTTGATTTGGGGAACCAAGAATTAAATCTTAATGACAATAGTTAATCTTGGGATTTTAGGTTCTTTGCAATATTTTCCTTACAGGAAATTAAAATTAAAAGTGCATCATTTTTGTAATAAAGTTATTTTTCCTTTTTTAATTAAAGCGTTTCGCTTCATTATCGTTCAGAAGTTTCTTCAGGATACAAGTATAGGTATACTTAAAACTAGAGTTAATTTTTTTTTAAACAAAGACGAATTCCATGAAATTACCATTGCTAAATTAAAAACTATTCTTAAAACTACATTTTCGATTTAATTTTACTTTTACTAACTACATTTTGGCATCGATGTTATAAGATTAATTTCTAGTTTTAATATATTAATGCTTGAACTTATTCTTATAACATCGATGCCAAAATGTAGTTAGTGAAAGTAGAATTAAATCTCAAATGTAGTTTTAAGAATCGTTTTTAATTTAGCAATGTTATGTTAACGGAATTCGTTTTTATTTAAAAAAATATATAACTCTTGTTTTAAGTATATACCTGTATCTTGAAGAAACTTCTGAACGATAATAAAGTGAAACACGTTGATTAAAAGAGGAAAAATAACTTTATTAGAAAAATGATGCATTTTTAATTTTAATTTCCTGTAAGGAAAAGATTGCAAAGAACCTAAAATCCCAAGATTAACTATTGTCAGCATCAAAAAGGTTCGAGATGAAAACAAAACGAAATGAAATCTTAATCTCAAGTCAGTGGTCATTCGATATAGTTTATAGTTGCTTATAGACAAAGATCTCAAGTTAAAAGAAAGAAAAACAAGTAGTGAGTTCAGATTGGTCTCAAACATTTCGTTTCATTATTTGGTTGAATTTTTATTGATAACTCAGGAATGTTTACATTTCATTTACTACCTCATTTATTAAAATTTATGAATACAATGTTCTTTAATACAGTGTTACCTCGGTTTTCGTTACCTTCGGTTATCGTTACCTTCGGTTATCGTCATGAAAAAGTTGACTCGATTTTCGTTGACTGCCTCGGATTTCGAAGAATTCGGCATTACTAATTTTTCGAAAACTAAGGGCACACGCGTGCTCTGAAGTTCTATTCACAAAACACCTGCATTTATTTTCCGTCTCTTTTCAAACCAGTGTTGTTACCATCATCTGCCGCAGTTTAGATCTCGAACCGTGAAGATTTTTTGGTCAATACATCCAACCAGGTCAAAATCAAGGATAGAGGTCTGTACACTAAGAGAAAATTTAAATGTCCCATTTTTGATAGCCGCACATATCGTTTGTGCTATAATAGTACCCTGTTGTATTTATGGATCAGTACAAATGATATGCGCGGCCAACAAAAATCGGACATTTTAATGTTCTCCTAGTGTACACTGTGCCTGACCAACTCGCCCCAGTCCGGTGTGGTCATTTGACATTTCATTTCCTGTTGCTTTAGGTTAAGAGTTTCATATTATTTTTGTTCATTAAACATTATATTTATTAAACATTGTGTATAAAATGTATTTTTGTTATGCAATTAAGAGTATCTAGAACGATTTAATTCCATTTACATTGATTTATATGGGAATAATTGTCTCGGATTTCGTCGATTTTGGATTTCGCCGACTGTGTTGGGACGGATTATCGACGAAAGCCGAGGTATTTATCACTATAATTCGTTATTTTTATTGCGCGCAACCTGTAATAAATCTTTGGCACGAAGTTATTCTGTAGTAGTAGTAAACTAACAACCTATCAACAGCAAACTTTGTTTTTCTATAGGAACGTTCGTAACAGAGTTGGCGTTTATCAAGTCTAACGACAGTCTGTCATCTGGTTATCAAAGTGCGAACGAAACATCCGTTGTCATTTTCGTTAACCTAAATCTGACCGTCCGGTTGGAAACCTAGTGATTTCCCTAACTCTCCAACTGCCAGTTGGTAGCGCTGTGCGGTTGGTTGCTAAGGACAGCGCTGGCCGCTTACGTACACTGGGAGAAAAATTACATGACATTTCGTTGGTTACCTGTGACCAACGTAATTTCATGTAATTTTTTCACATGAAAAATGTAAAACCAATTTTACATAAATTGTGTAATCGTGATTTTAC
>JAWQRP010001841.1:0-17449 GCA_033557875.1 Quadriops clusia | reverse complement strand
TGCTGCAACATCAAAACTTAAAATAATTCCATACAATTATTTACCTCCAAAAAAATACATATACGTACTAAAGTTACCAGGTAATACTTAATGTGTACCACTTAAAACGATTCTTTGAGAGTATTAAAACAAATTGTACGAAAGTAGATATTTCAATTCAGCAAAATAAGGAGCTGGTATAAGGGCTAATATTCGCCCCTAAAATATCTAATTAAAAAAATCAGTTACAGAGCATTACTTACTAGTTATCTGGCTATGTAAAAATGAAAATACACTGTGGATTGCACAATTTTTATTTTGGGGGTTTTTGCACACATTCGACCACTGTGCGCCGTGGCAAATATTTTCCCTAAATCGCTGTGGAGAGGGGATACTTTAAAACACCCTTAATTATATTGATAGTGGTAAAATAAGGTATGAAGATGGTAAAGCCAATTTCGCAAAATGAAGTTATCTCCATTCACATATATGTTATATCAAGTTATGGATGAATTAACTTTACCGAATCAGCTTGCCACAAAAAAACTAACGGAATTCAAAGTACTAATACATATTAATTTTTTTTGTTTTGCTTAGGTTTGTGGGGTTACAGTCCTCTTTTTTAAAAAAATTAAATTCTTCTTACATACTAGTTTAAATTTTATTATGTTTCTGACGCGTTTCGCCCAGCTGGGCTTCTTCAGAGAAAATTCATTATCCCTTATTTATGCTCCTAAATTCTACATTTCCTAAAGTTAATGAATAAATTAAAGATACTAAAACTAAACTACCATTTTGGCGATTATTGACATTCTGTGGTTGACGTTCACATGTTTCACAGCTATGATGGTTTCAATAAACGAAGATTTATTCTTTAACACCAATGCATGCAAGTGTGCCCGGAGACAGGTCGGACATTTCTGAGTTTCTACTTAGTTTTAGCATCTTTAATTTATTCATTAACTTTAGGAAATGTAGAATTTAGGAGCATAAAGGGATAATGAATTTTCTCTGAAGAAGCCCAGCTGGGCGAAACGCGTCAGAAACATAATAAAATTTAAACTAGTATGTAAGAAGAATTTAATTTTTTAAAAAAAGAGGACTGTAACCCCACAAACCTAAGCAAAACGAATATAATAGTCCACAAGAAAAAAAGAATATATAATACATATTAATAAAAAAAAGAGAAATTAATATAGACTACTACAAGCAGATAGCAATTCTCCCTAGATTTTCAAAAACACTGAATATACTGATGAAAGATAAAATAACAACATTTATGGATATAACATGTAACACTAATATTATGGACCCTCAACTCAAAATAATAAGCATGCTGTCTTATTCATAAAACAGACCTGGAAAGACTAAACTTTCTTAAAATAAAATTACACTAAATTGGTCTAATTAAATTAACGATGTAAAGGTAAAATTTATATTGTTTAAAAACATGGCAACAGATTCAGATGAGAAAGTGAACTTGATTACTCATCCTCAAAGGATCCTTTCAATAAATACTTATCCAATAAACTATAGACATTGAATATAGAGTATATACTCTATATTCAATGCTATAGATATTTTAAAAGTTACCATAGAAATGAAAACGATTTCTGATAGTTGATTAGTTCGATTAAAGAACGAAGAACGTTCAAACTATTATCTATTTTTAACATTATTAAAGAAAAATACCGACGTGTGTGACTTAATGCTTTCAATCTAGTTTATACTTACCTTCCATTTAGTATGTAAATAGGTTAAGTGCACGATAAAGGAATAAAATCGGAATGAGACAACTAAACGCCACCAAAATTCTTTCACTTTTGACAACTAGAATCAAAAAAGTAACTAACACTTTACCAACCTTTGATGTTGGTCACCATGGGGTATTACGCTATCGCGCCATCTACACCTTATATATCTATTTCTAATTGCCCGCGTAGGAGCATTATAAATTGATGAACTAGTTCCAAACATGTTCTAATTTAGTTAATTTAGCAAATCTATAATAGTACAGTCAAATTTGGTGCCCTTTCACAATATTCCGCACGTAGGATATACTAATGCATGGGGCTTATTAAAACTTTCAAGAGTTCATGAGGCAACATATAAATTGATGAGGGAATATAAGTAATATGTGTATTTATATAATGATATATACAGGGTGTTCGGATTGAAATGTAACGTAAAAAATCCGGCGATCTTTGATCTTCAAAGAGGCGGCAAAGATGCGACAAAGAAGCCGTAGTTTTTATGAAACATTTCAAAAAGAACACGTGGTATATTTCTTAGAATAAGTATTCCCAATTCTTTTTCTGTAAACTGCAAACAATTGTTGTCTCAGACATGAATTTAATGTTGCCTAACTCCCAGGTTTAACGGAAAAGCGCCATCTACAACCATCAATGGACGTGTTAAAATAATCACAACGGTTTCTGCTATACCGACTGCGCTATGACACCAATGTGTCAATATCAGCTGTCATTGCGTTCTAGCATTGGATGAACGATATTTGTGTATTTAATGTTTGTAACTTTGTGATATTTATTTGGTAATTTTTAATTTCTTACTATATACAAAACGTATATCCTCGATTTATTCTTTTAATTCCAATGGAAAGGTACGTTACTTATATATTTACTTAATTTTTATTAGAACTATGTTAACGTATATGTTTTCAAATCTAACGTATAATTTGTAGGTATTCGATTAACAGATCGTTCAATATATTTATGTTTTTATTTTTCAGTGACATAATGCCTGTTTCTCGTAGGGTATTTAGTGAAGCTTGGCACATGTTAAGCCCAAAAAATAACGATAGAAATTTTGTTTCTGCTGCTTTCCACATGGTTACGATTAGTCTTATTAGTATGTCATTAGTGGATTTAAATTGGTTTATTATAAGCGCTATAGAATGTCCAGCAAATATTGTGCTGAGTGATTTTTTTACCTATGGTTATTTTGATGACACTATGGATATAAATCAGACAGGTACAGCATTAGCTCTAACGCTTTGCACTTGTAATATAAAGTAAGACATCACAAATTAGACAAGATAATTAAAAAATTTGCATTTGTGTGCAGTTTGAACATCACTTCCAAAAGAAGTTTTCTTTTTTTGTGGATCACAATTTACGTTATATTTCACTCTGTCATTATTTTTTTCTATTTTACAAACTTTTTTAAGATATGGCATTGCTAACGAAATATGTTGTTTTGTTCCTCGACATTTCCGAGATGTAAAATAGCTTACCAGTTAGACGGAACTAAAGATTAGTTACCTATTACCTTGTGCTTTGTTTTCTGACTGATTAGTTATATACAACCCTTTTTTTTCAAACATTTGCATAAAGAATTTTCGATCTCTCATTACAATTTCTAGTTCTTCTACTTACAGTTGTTCCGATTCTCAAATTTCAGTTGATTGATAAGGTGAACATCTCTATTATAATGCCTAATATCATCTTCACTATCAGTTTGCTCGTCACTATCACTTTGCCCGTCACTATCACTTTGCCCATGATTCATTCACTTCTCTTTGCCACAATACTCCAAAGTTATCATTAATATTAAATTTATTTATTTTTTACAAATATTTAGTAAACTAGGAATTTTTGGATACAATTCAAAAAATGCAGAGCGTCAAACAAAGCAAAGTTAACTAACGAAAACTTCTACTAAATGTGTTTTGCCTTTCATTTCAGATTATTCCTGCATTAGTCCAGTCATTAACTTGCTCCGAATAATAATACTGTTGTGTATAATGGCAATGATATTTTCACTCATCGGTTTTTTCTTAGACATATTAGGTCCAAAGACAAAAATTGCTAAAATAATTCGAAAATATTCATTAGCTAGCTCTTGTACAGGTAAGTGCCCTCTGATATAACCAATTTTAAATACATATTACAATTTATTACAAAAATAATTTATTCTTAGTTATATGGATAATGGGAATTATAAGCACTTGTTACTACATAGCTGTATTAATCGAAGACACTTTAGATAGAGACTATCCTAAAGAAAACACGTCTGTGTCTTACGGATTCGGCTTCTATCTCATAGCAGCGACAGGTTTGCATTGTGAATACATAACAAACGAATTCAAACTAAATTACCTCAAATTTCAGGAGGCATATCTCTACTGGGCATATTTTGTTCCCTAATATTAACACATGCCCCAATATCAAATAATTATTCATCAGATGAAAGCTGTCTTATTGATGACGACATTGATGGTTTAGATACCTTCCACTCACCTCCACCTCCTCCTCCATATAATGTAGCTCCCCCACCGTACACACCATAAATTTTTCCAATGTCAACGTTTACCTAAACATTTAGTGATACATTTATCCTTTAATAGTACATGATTAAGTAAGGAATTTACTAAATAGTCTACATATAAAACTCGACAAAGGACAAACGGTAATGAAGCAAAACCTCTAGTTTAAACTTTTGTCAAACAAAGCACATAACAATATTCATAAATACTATAATGCCTTAAGATATATCCTGAAAGGAAAAAAAGACATATTTTCTCGAATCACAATTAAAATGTATATACACTTGTTAATATTATTGTTTTTATAAGTAAGTTATTTCATAGCGTTTACGCAACTAAGCTTTAATAAGTATAACACTCAAAGAGATTCCATCAGCCTTTAAGCGCATTAGAATTGTTTTTAAATATAAAAGAAGCCATTATCTCTAAAGCACCCAATAATCTTTTCAAAACTCTCATGCAAATGTGTCTATTATTTTCTAGTAATAATGTTCTTAAATATATTATTAATGTATTTTATAATCCATTATGGTGCTTAAAGATATCAAAGTATTTCAGTACCGGCATGTATTTTTCACAAACACAGGGTGTAAGTAGTGATAAATGTATAAGATTTTACATGGGTATCACATTCATATTTTTAAATGTAGGTACATTCACAAAGTTGGAATATAAAGTATTCAAATTCGATTAAACTACTCAAATTCGAATGAAGTACTCAAATTCAAATAAAGTACTCAAATTCGAATGAAGTACTCAAATTCAAATTTGAATAAGGAATTCAAATTCTAATACAAAAACTTTTGAAAGAGCGTATACCTACACTAAATAGCATTATCGTTGACAATACAAACAACTTGTAAAACAATCTATCTCAAAATAATTGTTACATTCTGTACAAAAACACCTTGTGATACAAAATATGCATTTTCTAGTCTATTGCATAACAAAATCTGACAAATTTATATAAACCAAAGATTTTTTTCGTTTTTATTTTATCAAAGTTTGTACATTCACAGCTTAATAGATGCTTGTAAGATGTAAAAATAAAATGTATAATAAATTATTTTATCATTACGTATTAGTTTTACTTGACTCCTTTTACTGGATTAAAATAACTACTAACACTTCAATACGATTTATTTCAATATTTACAATAAATTTTTAAATATGCAATTACACGATGTTTAAAATTCTTTATTTTTACAAATAAATCCAATAAAAAATAAAAGTATTAAAAACACTTCTTTGTATAACACAAAACCTAGTTATAAAAAGTAAATGATGATATTTTTATGTATATTTTTTTATTAAGACGTCCTTCTTGCAAGAGATGTTCAAAATATTTTTAATGCTTTTAAAATGCATCCTTCATCCAAGAAAGATTTACAATTACAATTTACAATCAGTAATAAAATATTTGTCACCCGATGTTATAAAACTTACAAAACAAATATTAGGTTCTACAAGATTTTATTATTACCTATAAAGTAAGTTTGCACATTTTTTCTTAATAAATAGGTATTCTGCGGCTCTAGAGTACAGAATTTTATAAAAACTGTTTCTCTTAAAATCCTAGACACTGTATGGTTGTACCGATTTTTACATTTACCTTATAATATTTGCTAATGTGTTGTATCAAAAACCTATGATTTGAAAGTAATAAATTAAACAACAATGGAATATAATAATATTAATAACCGAGAGTAATGGTAATACCAAGATAATGTTTGTTAAAGACCAAACTCTTTGCTAGAGCCATTGAAGATGTTTTATACACGGTACAGTTTTCTCATTCGTACCAACGATATTCAAAATTCAAATTCAAAATTTATAGCTAGAAAATTACGAAAGAGCATCATTACATATTGGTGTTAAAATAGCTTGATAATTATTATGTTAGCTGTACATGTAAGTATAAATAATGATGATGTTAAAAGTGGTGACGAAATTGCTATGTATAATGAAATGCGTAAACAAATCAATGGGATCTTTTATACAAAGTGTAATACAATATAACCGCTATTATTGTAACTCTAGCTATGTAAAATCTTTCATAAATTCCTATAACACATAAATAAGCTTAACTCTAAGGAATTAAAAATATTGAGAGTAGCATGCATACATTTGGTCGCACTCTAAAAATCAAGTACTTTTACTCCCGCATATATTCATACGTAATATCACATATAAAAATAAAGAATTGTTTGTAAGCATTTTAACAACCAATAAACTCTAAGTATTCGTCGAGTTAATTCCCGGTGTTCAGAGGGTGAGAATTGTTTTTAACGAAACTGGTGAAGTCGAAATTAGGCATCTCAAGAGGAGCTAGAACGGGAAGAACTCTTGTGTCATGTACGTCCGGACTTAATTCACTGCATGGTGAGAACACAAATGGTGAGGTGCCACCAGATGAGTCAGTGACAACTTTTAAGTTGTTGTTGGAACTCTTAGGAGGAGCTGAAATTATCGAAAGATAATCGTCTTACTAATTTTTATAATTAATGAAAGCGGGTCTAAAATATCACACATGTACACACAACATAAATCAGCAATAAATAAATAAAATTCCCAGCTTGTGTAAATTTATAACTTTTGCAAAATTGAATATTGTTGAACGACGATATCTAAATATATTTGATAAGATTATGTTTATGTTTTGTATTGAATTTATTACATATGATAATCACGTGAATATATACAAGTTCCAAGGTTCGTTTAAAATGAAATTATAAATTTACTACAATTTTAACTTAATTTACAGCTTCCTTTTTTGAACTATATGCACATTCTTACCTTTATGCTTTTCGTTTTCTAACTGTTTAATTCTGTCTTTGAGCATGTCAACTTCTCGATTGCTAGCGTCCAGTTGAGTGACCAAGCGATAAACCAAAGCATGCAGCTGCTCATTCAACGTTTTCAATTCCTCAATAATTGTAGATTCATCTTTGGGATGTTTGCTGCCGATTGGGGGGTAACTTGCGCTATCGAGAGTGTCAACAGACGCAGGCTTGTCATCGGTATCAGTCGTGGAGAAACTCTTTAAACTTTCGCTATCGCTGTTGCCCCCGTTCGTCTTCTTTATTAACCACAAGAGGAGCGAATCTGCTTCTTCCATATTTTTATAAATAGCAACCTGCAGAGAAGTGCTTTCGTTTTCATGGGTGTCCTTGAAATCGTCCCCGCAGTACGAATTCGATCTAGTCCTCTTATTCTCGATGGCTTTGCGGTAGTTCTCAAATTGCTCCTTCTTGATGAGAATGATGTCCTTTTGGCGTAAATGAAAGTCCCGTTGTAGTTTTATCGATTCTAGAGAGCGTTGGTTATCGGTTAGATTAAGTGCTTCCGTAAGTAGTTCTGCTGCTCTCTTATGGCAGTCTATGGCATCCGCGTATCTCCTATGGCGAAGGTGAAGTTCTGCACGTCTGTGCTGCTGATGAGCCTACAAAAGAGTTCGTTAGTTCTGGATGACCTAAATAACAGGTGATTGATCAATTCTTGAGGGGAAACAGAGTCGCTTACTTTATTCAATGAAGAGGATTCCATTTAAGAAAAGTGGTTCTATCAAAAACGACGAATTTTAAAAACTACAGCTATAAAGGTGGTTCTATGAATAAATTATATCAAAAACACATCCATATCATTTTTGTTGGCGAAAATGACAGCAAACGTTTGACGTTTGAGCGCGCCGCCCTCTAGAGAGATGCTGTAGAACTGAAATGGTGATAATTCCAGCGAGAGGTGCCAGCATTGTGGTTGGTTTTCTGCATATGCTTCCATGCTTTATTACAGCCTCATGGCAGCCTTTGTTTAAATTAAACCTAGAAATTTTGAGTTTTTTTCTTCTTGGTTGTACTTAAAACAAAATATTGAATAGCATCAATAATATTGACTAGCATTCTGTTTTTCTTGCGACCCGTTATTTGGTTTTATTTTAGTTTTGTTTTCTTGGATAGTCTTAGGTGTTCTTTTCATACATACAGTTTCATTTTCATTTTAATTCGTACAGTTAATATTTTATTAAAACATTTTTTTTTCTTTGCGATGTTTCAACTGTTTGTTTCAGGCTTCTATTGATAAAATTATAAAAGCACATTGTACATACATGAGAACACATTAGTTTCCGTATACAATTTTTCAACAATTATAAAAAGATACTATATATGTATTTAATAAATTTTCTTTTATATTTCTATAGAGTAGATAAACTCTTACATTTATTTAGATGTACATCTTCGTCCTTTTTTTAGTTAACATTTCTACCACACGTTTGTGAAATGTTGATCTATCAAGTTGGTGTGTTAACTAGAAAGGGTGAATATGTAAATATCGAAATAAAGTGTAAAGTGTTTATCCCCTCTACAGAAAGGTAAAAGAAAGTTTATTAAATGTATATTTTTATAACTGTTGAAAAATTGTATCTAACGTAAGGAAATTAATGTATGTATGTATTAATGTGATGACTGCTTTGTGTGAAATACTTTGTAATTCTTTATAATTTCTTATGCAAGCAATAAAGTGTATTATTATTATTATTATTATTATTATTCTCATGTATGTATGTTATAGGGTTTTCACGTTAACTTTGACATGACGTCATATTTAGTAAATTATGTTACCAACAGAGGAACTGTATTTTCTTAATAAATATCCCACAAGTTTTCGTAACTTTTGCGGCTTCGAGTTGGTAACATTTATGCTTGTTGCCAAGTTCCAACAGGTTCCAAAGAGGTTGGCCATACAACTGAACATGCACTTGGCAACACTGCAGTATTTGAGGTTGTGACGTCATGTCTTTGTTAACGTGAAAATAGTATACCATATGTTTTAGTTCACGAATGGCTTATAGTCCCAACAATCGCCTTTTCCTAACAGATGAATTATTTATAACTAATGGCCTTCAGCCACGAATTAGTGGCGAAACCGGTCGCCTTGCGAAAAATTAAATATTGTCAAGAAAGTACTTAGAATTTTTATTTCTACCAATTCATCATATATAATCTTGACCTGGGGAACTATATATTTATAACTATTTTGACAACAAAGGAGGGCCGCAAATTACTTCTTAAACAGAGATATTTTCTCTTCTACCGATTATAGCCTTAACCCTCGATCCAAACTCGCCCTGTATTAATTTTGTAAGAATGCAAAGATATGAATTATGCATTCTTGAAATTTTGCAAGTTTGAAAAGAACTGTTTGATATTTGGATTGACAATAATTGTTTAATAACGAATTATGTTTTTGTATTAGTATTTAAACAAGAAAAATTTGTTCAATCAAGACCACAGATATTGACATATAATGGTCAAACATAGAAAGAGTCACAGAGACATGTGACGAAATTGGTGAACGAGGATATATACAGTCCAAAAATATTAGTGATTAACAAAAAGTTTTGCAAAGACTATTTAAGGTTTTCAGGTTAATCGCTTTAATATTAGACGATAACTTAGGTTCACTCTTTTTCTTCGATTAATAGAAAGCTTTAATACGAATTATTTTTCTTGATTTTTTTATTTTAAGAAAGAACTCATGCAGAACATACACAGGGTGATATTTATTAAAGTATCTTTTGTTGCTATGCAGGTGTAGTTATTAATGTAGATACAATATAAAGTATCAAAATTATAGTAAGTAGATTCACTTGTAGTAAAATCACTTGACATTAAATGACGTGTGCAGATTTGTGTTTTTATAATTTGTTTTCTTACTACATTACAACAAAGAAACTATTTTTATAACATACAATTCACGTCTTTGAAAGAAAAAGTACTTCTCTCTACGAGAATTATGCTTGTGGTCATTTTAAAACCACCATTTACTCGATCAGTACCCGATATTCTTGAACCAAGAAATATTTCCCCTCAGCATAGTAATAATAAAAGAGATAATCCTAATACGCGTTCCGATTTAAAATAACTTTATATTATATAGGTTACAACTATAGAGAGTTAACCCTTGTCGTGTTGGAGAATTATGGTAATTCGCTTACATAAGTATTACCCAACGTTGACAGCTACGAAAGTAGTGCACGTTAAATTGTTATTCAAGACGAATTAGTGATAAGTATGCAACAACTTCTGCTACATAGTAACTCTTGAAACTTCCAGATAATATGTATAATAGAGAAATAATACCAAAATATTTTTCTTTGAAAAATAAACAGCAATTTGAAGATTGGAAAATCGACACCATAAGAGGCGCGTAGCAGGGGAAATTCGCACCAGAATTTAAATGCAGAGGGCTAATTTCATTAGGGTTTCTTTGGCGTGGAAAGCTAACCTCTATCTTCGCATTTGCATTTAAAAGGGCGCGTGGAAATTCCCTTCGCTGCGATAGAAAAACCCAAGCCAGGCCGACATTTGTACTACGCGAATTTTCCTAATTCGGAAATCTCGCAACCCTCTTCCAGTCTCAATTATTTCTTCCATATCACCTCGTCGTCTCCCCGCTGGCGCACGACCCGGCTCGCCCAAAAATGAGAAATTTCGAGATAATTTATTTGCAAAAATGTTGACGGGGTGTAATAGAAATCATTTATCTGGCGGGGTTAGGGGTGAAACTTGCCCCCGGGCGAATCGGATGTCGATCCCAAAGGGGGCTTCATCTCGGGGCGACCCGAAATGGCTTGTACTCGAATTGCGAATATATTACATCTTCAGACGTTAATTGGATTTTTTTAATTTTTCGGCGCGCTGAGACTGGCCTGCCTTCCTCCCTCGACGCGAGGCGCCTCAAGATATGAAAATGAAAGTTAATAAAACGGTTTTTCGCAATGCCCGCTCTTTTTCACTTGGAGTTTTTCGAAGCTAAATGTTAAATTGTTGATAAAGCACGCTTAATATTTTCAATTATTGCGCCTTGCCTTTTGCTTTTCGATGTATCGTTGTTACACAGCCGCTCGGAGAAAAAGGAAACAAATTGAAAAAGAAGCATCGGTGAGTCCTGAGGGACGATTTCTTGGGAAAGAATTCGTATTGGAGTTGGAATCAGGATGGCAGAAGGAAAAGCCGATAGACCATGAATTGGAAACGAATCTAACTTACTCTGGCGATTTTACCAACACTGAAAACAACCTCCAAGATTCCCATCCGTTGTTAAAACGGCCAGAGCAAACAATCTTCCTCTCTTTCGCTTCCAGGACTTTCTTAAACCAGCGCGATTCTGCATGCATTCAAATACTTGTAAAAGATACAGGGGACATGTATTATCTGTGTACCACACAATGTCGTAAATAAACCATTGACATTCAATTTCTTCTGTCGAATGAATTTGGTAAAAGTTGCATACACTTGTATGTATGTACATCTACTAGGTGTTCCCGTTTGACATTTTTAGCTGAAATTACTTGGAGAGCGAGGCAGGAAAGTAAAAAGTGTAACTGGTGACCGATTAGGAACAATTCGAGTTCTGCAGGGTAACGAGGACGTGGTTGGCAGCACGCAATCATCGTAAAGGAATCAGATAAGTCAGGAGTCAGAGTAACGGTACGTTACAGTGAATGTGTATTGCCACCCCCTAACTCACATCAGTTAAGTGCCTTGCAGCCCTCAGCCCGTGGCAATAACCCACATCAACCGCATGCCAACGGCTAATGCGAATTTTATATCGGTCATGTCTGATGCTTATTTGCAGCACACGAAGAATTGCGACAACCCTGCCCTTGATTACAAATATTTGCAAATATTTTTGCGTATTTAACTAGGGGTAGTTAGCATCTAAACAGTGATAAATTACATCATCATCGAGATACAAGGTTTAACAATTCAAACTTTTTAGTAAACTAAATAGTTTTTTTTTGGTAACTATCGGTGATATCATTCAAAAGTGTTTCAAACAATGGCTTTTATAAGTTAAAGAGAATATTTTGTTTTCGTATTCCTCTCATAGTTTGAATTTGAAAATGAATTGGCTTCATTATATTACTCACAATGTTTATATGAGCGAGCAAACTAAAAAAATAATTCATGCCACTTGTGACAGGCCCAGTTCACTGACTGTGAAAGGTTCTCATGCATATTTTACAAATTAAAATGGTGGAATAAAATTACTCCATACCAATATGTAATATTTCAGGCGCCGCAGTAAAATAATAGAAGTACCTAACACCTACTCTTACATCGCTAAAAACAGATTTAAAATATCAATACCAACCAATCAATATTATCTAAAAATTGGTAACCCCATACATTTTTTATTGGTAATCTAAAGAGAATAATAGATTTAAGCCTCTAGGTTTTAAAATTTATTTAAGTCTATAAATCACATTGATATGATGGGACCTATTCTGTTTACCCGTTTATTAACGGTGCTGTTAATAAACAGCATCCAGAAGTTAGGAGCCAGTAAGGAGCAGGACAAATGTTACCAACCTCAAATCAAAGTTTCTCGTCCTATGGTGGACATTCGTCGTAACTCGTTTAATTTTAGGTTATCTTTGCGTGATTTAGAAGTAAGATATATATATATCATAACATTTGTCCTGCTCCTTACTGGCTCCTAACTTCTGGATGCTGTTTATTAACAGCACCGTTAATAAACGGGTAAACAGAATAGGTCCCGATGTCTAGAAAGTGTATATTTGATTGAAAATAAAAAAAAAGTTCCACAATAAACTATTAAAAGAATTTTGAGATATCTGTAGAAATAATTAACTTCTCATTTTTTGTAAGAAATAAAAAAATCCTCTTGGAATTGTAGCAAATCATCTGAAATATACTTGCTAACAATAAGAAAATATACTTCGTAGTAGTACAGTGTAGTAGTGTATTTTTACATGTAAATTGTTTACATTCTTTTGACGTTAAACCATATAAAATAACTATGTTTTCCAATGCAGCAAATATTGAGTTGCCCCGCATATGTAGGTTACGAATTCTATAGCAAGATAATGATATACCTACTTAAAGCAGCGAAAGAAGTTTCCAGCGACTGGCAAGTAAGAATCTTTGAAATTTATGTCCCGTTTCATACAGAGATGTCGGTGTGAATGCTAAATTCCTAGCACCCATTCCTACGAGCTTGTCCATCTCCTTTTGGAGCGTTAAAGTTTGATCCTGCTCCCGCTTTATTGAATTTGTCCTTCGCGGCCTGTATGTGAACTATGCGATTGGTATTCCGACTCTGTACGCCAAATATATAAATTACAATTATTCGCTCCACCTGACGCCTATAGATCAGCTGCACTTGGTAGGAGATACTTTTTTGAGGAAATAAATTCGATTACCTAACGTACAATAATATGATTAGGAAAAAAGATTCTCTTACCATCAAGGCATACAATAGGCATTGTTTTTCCTCGGATAGATAATTAGGTGATAATGAGATTGATAGAAGAGACTTTTGTCTTTCTATGTAGGGCTAAAATTGACCAGCCACTCGAACCCAACGGTGTTATATTTAGCCCATCATGAAAGAACCGCTTACACCCACACGTGAGAAGGTCGACCGAACTAACGCCGCCAACTAACACCCTGGGAGTGCAAGCCACCCCCTCCCCCTAGTAACACTTTATAAAGGATGGCCTATTAATATTCTAACAGTAAACGCAAAGATAAGGATTCTTAATGGGACATTGAGGGGTGAAAGATGGTGTTGGCGAAAGAGTTTATTCCTGTCGCGGAAATTTATGTGTGGGAAATTCCTTATTCGAACTAGAGAATGCGGCTAGGACGTCGAGAAATAAGCGCGAACTCCTCATTTCTGCTCCCTTTAGGAATAATTCGCGGTTAGAAGTTGACCATAAGATTAATTGAATTAGGTAACAGGAAGCTACTGATCGATGCGTAAAGGTTGCGTTGGATATATTTAGGTCGCCTATTAATGTATCTTACCTACTGGACACGTTAACGCAGGTAATAGTTCCATTTGTTCTATTTATAAAACTCATTCGCCCGTTAAAATTGCCTCTTAATGTCTATATGAACGTAAGGGGTGGTTAAAACTGTTGCAACTTTATTTATTGTTTAATTATTGACTTTTATGCAGGAGGAAAATTGTAGGTTCTCCTATAAAATTTACAATAACGCACATGATAGAAAAATAATTTTTTGTTGCAACTTTAACCTGACAAAATCAACGTCATCTTACATTTTATTTCTACTCACTTAAACAGGTGTCAGAAATGTTAATTACAAATATGAAATCGAATTTTTGTTCTAAATATTTTTTTATGTGGCTGTTTAAATTGTACATATAAGTTCGGCTTGTCTATTGTCATTAGTCTTCTGTATTTTTAAATTATCTACCTTTGACACTTTTTTATTAAAATGATATCCGTATGATACTTAAAGTGTCTGCTACAGACTGGATAGATTTTATCTAAGAAGTTACGTTTATTGTTGTTATTTTTCAAATGTGAAACTTAATTATAATAAATGTTTTTGGGGGAGTAAGTAAAGTCCTTGTATTGTATAATCTTTATTTAGCGCTAAATAAAGATTATACAATACAAGGACTTTACTTACTCCCCCAAAAATTATACACTCCTTGTGGGACTACTCATCAAGTAATAAATGTTATTGATATTCAAATGAAACCATTTTAGTAGATCATCACGTTTACCCCACATAAAAACCAGATCGACTACATATCTTTTGCGTGTGTTTATTTGATGATGTTTAAATATTGCATTTTCTTTATTATTAATTAATATGTTTGCCAGAATCTTCTTGTAATATAAAGGGGAAAACCCATGTATCTTACATTAGAGGGGGTAAAAGCTATTCAATGAGGTATAGAAATTGAAAATGAAGGTATAAAGGCCTTTGAAAATACTACAGAGAAAAAAGAGACGCCATCACCCCTTTGGTTGGATGAGTGTGGTTATTTTAGAGCTAGCCATGATGGTATCGTACAAGACGAAGATGCTATAATTGAGGTTAAATGTCCTTACAAGTTTCGTAATGAAGAAATGTTGTTAATGGGTCCGGAGTATGTTGTTTTTTTGGAGAATAATGAATATTTGGTAAATGGAAACCACATATATTTTCCCCAAATCTAAAGGCAATTGTCTATTGCCAAAAAATCTTTATGTTACCTCACAATCTGGACACCATTTTGGCCATTTTCAAAAGTAACAATTAATTGATAATATTATTTCAAATAGAATCAATTGTTTCCTAGATCTTCATGTATATGTCATTCCGATTGTTTTAGTATTGTACAGCAAAAAGGACACTATAAAAACTACATTTAAGGTTGATTCACACTATACATTTCGATTCTATTCCGTTCCGTTACATAAAATTATTTATATGTAAATGATTGCATGTTTCTGTAAAGCGTTATATGTCTGCATCCGAAATAAAATAAATTCTAGAAATTAATGTTTACTTTAAAAATATCTAAGAAACTATGATCTAATTTGTGAAATTTTTTATAGAAAAACTACAGTAAATACTAATTGAAGTTTTGAGAAAAGGAGGACAATGTCTTTTAAAGGAAATATTTGGCACATATGAAATATGCAGATTTTTAATTTACGTAATTGGTATATATAGGGTCAAATAATGGAAATAAATAGAAAGGAAGGTAGTTTGTTAAAATTAAATAAACTCAAAACTATTTTTTAGGTGTCAATTACTGTAATATGTCATATTAGGTACTGCAATTCTTAGTATTTATGTATGATAATTATATTTTTCTGCATAAAACGCAGTAATTTAGAACATAAAGGCCATTAGCTGCTAATGACAAATCAACAAAAAAGTGAAATATGTCAAAATGTTAGTTAGTGCGGTTTAGTGTGTGCACGGCAGTTATGAATTCCGCTTGCCCTCTTCTCATTAAATTATACTTTTAAAATTAAAATAACTTGTTCGTGCAATATTTGCAATTATCAAATTAAATAGACTATTATGAATAATGTTGGGTACTATTATTGTTGTTATTTCTTATATTTAAATTTTGATAATTTTGAATTGGTTTTATCCTGTTGTTAATTTACTAAACTTCCTGCGGTTTTCTTAAAGCAATTTTTACTTTTTTAATTTAGTATCACTATTGAATAAAGAGATATATGAAGTAAGTCATTCCTATAGCCCGGAAATTCATCTATTTTTGTCCAGAGGAAAGTGGTGACGCGCAGCGATGATTAGTGGAAATTACACAAAAGTATATAATCTTTTCTAAACAGACCGAACATTTTGCAAAATATCTGTTTCTGAGAGATTTTTAAGGTTATGATCAAGGAAACTAAACAATTGTTATTTCTTATTTAAGAGCGTAGGTGCATTGCACACTGAAAAAACTGGTTTCATGAAACTATAGTTTCGTGAAACCTATGTTATAACATTAGTTTGATGTTTCAGTGCACACATGTGAAACCCTTTTTCTGAGTGTCATTTTAATTAAAAAAGTTGGCACTGACAACTAACCTCCAAACAAAACATACTAACCAAAACTGACATGTTAACAAAATATAAGTCCTGGCATTAGCTAAAGTTCCAGAAATCGTGGTCCTAATCTCTAGTGTCTGTAATAGGTCTAAACATAAAACTTCATGAAACTTGGTTTCATGGAAACCTATCATTTTGGTTTCGTGAAATACGTTTCATGAAACCAAATGAAACGAGTTTCATCATATTCTCAGACAAAGTTGGGTTACTTTTACACTAGTGGATGAATACAAAAGAAGAGGTAGTATTGGGTTCATCACCAAATATCCACCGAGAGTGCACTTTTTTTTGTAGCTCGTGAACTTGGTTCTGGTAAAAGAAAATTTCGTGTTTATAGGATGTCCAAACCTCTATTTCTTCATTTAATAAATTTATTTGACCTAATAGTTATAAAAAATGACATAAACTAAATAAGAAAACTCATTAGAACAATCACGTTTCATGAAACTAGTTTCATGCAGTGCGCCTTTAGGGTGATAAGACATCTAATATATAAAATCCCTATTCTGTCTGTCTGTGGATCGGTGGATCTGTTACTTTCTGAAATGCGTTTATCTCTATTCTTAATAGTAAATTTTTATTCAAAGTTTAAAGTTTGACTTATCAAATTATTTACTTTTTTAGTTGTTCTGATGACTTTATTTTTTTTAATTATTATAATCTATATATTGAAGCGAATCACATTTTTTGCTCCAAATTCACGAACCCGCCGCACATCAGCACTGGTTAGGCAACCGGCGAAACTCGACCGCTCGAGCAGTATAGGCAACCAAGAATGACTCGC
>JAWQRP010001840.1:0-17454 GCA_033557875.1 Quadriops clusia | reverse complement strand
TAACCGCAACTCAACTGTCAAATTTGTATGAAATTTTGCCTTATACAATGTTAAATGGCCATACCAATATGAAAAACCTAAAATAACTATGCAACTAGATAAAAACGAAAACTTTTAATTTTTTCTTCTACAAAATAATTATTAACGCTCAGTAGAACAGTTTTGTATATACACTCAGGAGTTAGACAGTATTATTCCCTCGAATTTATGATGCCCTCGACTCGCTCGCTCGTCTCGGGCATAATTTAAATTCTCGGGAATAATACACTGTCTAACTCCCTCGGTGTATAAATAACTATAAATCTCAAAAACCATACCATTAATTTACAATATAAAAGTTACAATGGCAAATATAAAGTAGTAGATCTTTTAAAAATTTAGGCAACCAAACATACACTTCAAATACCCAGTTAATATAATATTGAATATAAAAATAAATTTTAACACGTTACCGTTTTAGCTTTTGAGAATTCCTCCAATTGGTATAAAGCTGCATAAGAATAAGCCCATGCACCGGAGTGAATTCCACTTCTTTGCAGTACGTGCTCCACATCTCGTTAAACTTCATTTTAGGCATTTTGAATGACTAGAAGCACCCACCCCCGCTTTATAAAAAAAAGTAAGTATCACGGACGAAAACTTTAAGTCTACTAAGTTTAGCTAGTTTTTTTTTAACCTTTTAAAGTAAGAAAAACGTAGTGGGAAACGAGAAAGTTTCACCAGAGAGATATAAATTAATCTTTTGTGCGGATACCTTTTGGTGGCCAAGGATGCCGAAATCTATAGTGGGGGAGATGATAGCTAAAAGAACTAAAAACCGGATGTTTTCGGGGCGTTTCTATTTAGAAGAATTCTGCCAAAAGGGCGGTCAATCGTTTTTGGTCGTTTTTCAAAATGGATTTTGAAGTTTGTTTGAATAAATTTACTAATATATATATATGTATATGTCAAGTTTTTGCTTCAAAACTGATAGGACAATTCAAGCAAGGAAGTCTCATCCAGATTGTATATAATGCACCCTTTTAATCAATGAATACAAACTAGTGTCAATAAACATTCTGCAAGGTATCTAGTAAAAGAACGTTAACCTTGGAGGGTGGATACCTAAAGTTTCACACATGGGGAATATTTCAAGGATTGAAGGCGTGTAAAATTTACAATTTATTATATCCGGAAATTCTTGAGTTCAACGAATCAAATTCTTCCCAAGGACGTCCTTTGCGGCTGCCGAATAATTGCAATTAATTGAATTAATAGCAGTTAGAAGTATTGAGCATTAAAACATAACGAAAGTCCTGAACCTGGTGAGGAGCCATATGTTTGCCTTGGCTTAACCCCTTTGATTGGAGACTTTTTGGTTCGAAAACCGGTTTAGAGTCATTCCAAGCGGTGGCTTCCGAAAGGGTTAAATTCCTATCGCTTGATTTGCATATGTATGTTGCGCCTAACCGAAATTACTGTCTAGAGAAAAAATGCGCAACCGCCAATTTCAACACTGCATTTTCTCACTCATTTTTATAGTATGCATGTAAATGAAAGTTTGGAATTTACATTGAAAAATCTTTTACGTATTAAACACCAATAAATAAGTAATAGGCAAATATAACACCAATAACACAGTCTTCTAAAAATCAACGCTAAAGTGGCTAGATAGGCAACCGTTGGACAGTCGAATTGTAGACTTACGAGCTGCTCTTCCTTTCTTCGTTTAGCTCGAATTCTTGTTAGCTTAGGAAAGAGACAGGTTGACTTCTTACAAATCTGTCAATGTACAACCGCTTTATTGCATAAAACGTATATATTTATATGTTGTGTATGTAATGTTTTATAGGCCAAGGTGTTCCGTACGGTACCAGAAGGTCGGTGTTTCATAATTTTGCTAAGAATTGTGAAAATTGCACCAACGAGTATGTATAAACGAATTTACTTTATTAAGTAAATGCGGACCGTGCACATAGAAGTAACTTAATAAATTAAAGTGTTTTTAATACTGAATACATACCGTTTAGTTTATTAGAATCAATAAACTATTTGGAGTTGTTTTAAAAAATATTCTTGCTATATTAAATTAAATTCTTCGTTAATTATTTGGCTTATCGGTATAGTTTTCGTCGTCGGCGCCGGTCGATGTAGAAATTACGTTTGTGATTCATTTCGCAGCAAAACCGCAATCAAATCCACTTTAAAGGAAAGTTTCTATAACACGATTACCCACGATGTGCGAAAGGGAAAAACTCACGAATAAAATTCGTACGAACAAAAATAGCACAAAAAAAATCGTGAAATCTGAAAGGGGCGTTACCCTGCAGTGTAGAGTCTACACAGTACAGTTTGTGTCTAGCCTTGGGCAAATTGATAAGAACCGAAGGAAATTATCATAAACCATAAAACTCTCATCTATCCGGGTCCTAATAGCTGATAGTGAGATATGGCCCTTGTAGTTAGTTACTTCGGGGCGAAATTATCGGGGAGGTCTTAGTTACTTGAGAACTACATCAAAACTGACTTCCCTCGGTCGAACCTCGGATCCAACCATTTCACCCCAAGAATACTAATGGTTGGTTTGGCTTGCCGAGGGTCTCAGCTGAGGGCTGGTTCCGTCCTCTGGGAGGGGAGGAATGGATTACAGACACTTGGGAGATTTATACTCTTCCACGGTCAGTTGCTCTTCTCAGCCATCGCCAGTGCACCGTGAGTTATTTGGCCTAGTTCGGAGTGTTTGCTGCAGACGATTCAATAATTCTGAAATGATGAAAATCTTACAAGGGAAGGTTACGATCATTTGACTTCGGATTGAAACTAGGTCCATTTGATTGGTTCGCAGTTTTCAATTTGACATTCTTCGGTTAATCCTGTCTTAAAACAATATTCCAACGGAGTTTGAAAAAGTTCAGGATGTTCCTCGGTAGAGCTGCACTTATAAAACGCGTATTTTAACATCGGCTGAAATTTTGCACTCATAAATTGATAATGTAGAAACGATTGTAACCGTAAAAATTAGTCCCTGTGCCAGAAATTTATGTCATGTAACATAAATACTGAAGAAGTTGTTTCTTAATATTTTCAAAAACGTATATTCTTCTTTCAGTGGGGTATCCTCAGAAGTCCCAAAAAATCAACTATAGTTATTATAATAACTTTACTACAACGACTTGTTTAATTCTGAATGAGTTTGTGAAATAAATAAAAAACAATCTTTAATAAACACACTATGCACTCCTCCTTACACTGATAAGTTCATCAAAAAAGTTGATATAATACTAGCAGTAGGTATATTATGTGTTTATATATACCTTTTTTAGAAGAAAAAAGAAATCTTAAATCCCAAAATACTATAGTTGGTTTAAAATTCACAACAATAAAAATTGTATGGCCCTTTCTATTAAAGTTTGTTATTGATCGAGTACTGCAGATAAAGCAGGCCGGAAACAATCTTTAAGAGGAGAGCTATTCAATTAACCGTATCTTAACTCTTTACAACGTCCATAAAAGGTTCTTCCTCTTACGATTTTCGTACAGGTAAAGTTTACTATAGATATACGAAGGGTAGGTACCCTTCGTATTTTTATTAGGATTCTGCAAATTTGACCTTCTCAATGAGAGTGCTAATTTAGAACGCTTTATTTAAAGGTTTAAGTTTGGTCCACAAAACAAGTGTTTAGTATTGTAACATTTCTGTAACAATAAAACTATTACCTGGTTTATAGTTGCACAACATTAGTAAATTGTTTTTGCTTGAAATTATGTTTACTAGAAAATATACATATATATTTTGTAGTTAATGAAATTTTAATGGACAATGTTGTAATATTTATTTGCAATAATTATTATATAAATCCTGAATGCAATTGCAGCGTATTTTAATATTTTATCCCTGTAAAGTACCCTTAATAACAATGCGATATTGTTAAAATATTTACCATTACTTTATAACATTATGGAAACTATAAATATGAAATTTCAACCTAATAAGTAGGTTGAGTATTTGCAGAGAAAAATTTTTTTTTCAAAATCGGGTGCCCTATAAAAATCTGATTTTGCTCAAATTTAGTCAGTAGGAAGGTCACCTAATAAAAGTCTTAAATCTGTAGTTTGAAATGGATAGGCCTAGTAGTTTTCAATTTGGAAATAAAACGAATATGTGATTTTCTACTATAAACCACCACCCACCTTCGACGTCTATAGCTCATTGCACGTACAAATTTGAAAATCTTCATATTTTTATGCAACAAATCAAATGGACCTAGTTTCAATCTGAAGTCAGAGTCCAATGATCGTAACCTTCCCTTGTTAGAGAAGCTCCTTTGGACAGGACGGTTCCAAAGATGTATTATTGAAGTGGTAAACTCTCAACCACTTACGAAGACTCAAGCTTCATACCAAGTTGTGTATTTCAGAATGAACTAGGCCTCAACACAAACTCCTCTCAAAAATGAAAGTATTCTCATGTCGGCTCTTAAATTTGGAACAATTCATGAATCACGCAGAAGTAATAAGTCTTCCTGGCATTCTATTTCACTTTAGGCAATCGTTAAACTGCAACGAAACCAGCCAGCTCTATTTCGCCAGTTTTTAGCTACGAAAACAAATCTTATGTAATAAAATTTCTAAGGATTTCAGGTCGTCTTCAATGAACCCAGAGACTAGAACAATGATAGTTCTCATAGCGTAAGAATTATTGTTTGAAGCCATTCTTTCCAACGTGGATGTTTTACTATCTTGCCACTAGGAACAAGTGCCTTAAAACTCGAGTAAAAAGTATTGTACGGTTTTGGCAACAGACACATTTACTTACTTAATTATAAAACTAAGAGTGACGGTTGTATAACAATACCCTGGTGTGCAAGAGACGAATAGAAAGCCAAAGGTTTTTCGTTAACTTGACTTCAACTACCATTTTCGAAACGTTCAATTTATTTTTTCTTCAAACGTCATATAATACGCACATTATTTAGCTTAGTCGGTCGGGAAAAAGTTGCACTTTTCAGTATTAGTGAATGAGTGACAGAGAAAGTAACTATGGCGCATGCGCAATCGAAGGAGTACAATAATGACCAGCGCCGCACAGTGCGTATAATTTGCCCGATCTGGTTGAACTTAACTATTTCGTGCTGGCGTTTCGTAGTTTTAAACAACCATAATATGAAAACTACCTGTTCGATCTGTATGATTTAAAAAACGAATTATCTGATGGAACATGTTTTATAACCCCATTTAAACTTGACTTTTGGATGTTAAAATATGCATTGTAATAGGCACGAATAAAATCAATTTAAATAACAATATTTTACTTTCAACTTCGGAAATCATTTCTTCAAAGTGCACTTTTAAGAAATATGTCACAAACTTACCGCAAAATAATGTAGTACCTATTCTGTCACAATCTGAACTAGACCGGACACAATTATGAGAAACGTAGGTATACAAATTTGTCACACTAAAGACCTAATCTCTTTGTGTCGGATTATAAATTTGTAAAAGTTTGGTAGTACAGGGTACCTGAATGTGTTTATTACCTGTATATCCGACCCTAAATGTGTTTCCTCAACTTTCGATTTTTTAATAAAGTTCAACCAGATCACGCAAATTTCACACTGTGCGCCGGCTGGAAGAGTAAGTACTGCCAACTGTCAGCTGTCAAACTGACGTTTGAAGAAAATACCGCAATATTATTGATTTTTCGAACGCTTGCAGAAAAAATAGCATATTTTATGCGGAGTTAAAGTGACTCTTTGTAGCTCGCTACAGAAAGTGTCACTTTACCTCCTTATAAACAATATACTATTATGAGATAGGTACTGGACCTCCGGAAAGTACTCTATCGTAGTAAATAAAAGTTTCGATTTTACAGAGCAAAGGTAGTCGTCGTTAGTAGCCTAGTTGCTAAGGTGCTTGCTTTTAGTGCTAGGGGTCGTAGGTTCGAACCCCACCAATGATTTTTCTGATTAGGAAAAACATATTTTTATAATCTTGGGTTTATAGTCCTTATTTTATAAAATTAAATGCACTTTTCCTTACGCGTTTCGCGGTTTGACCGCTTCATCAGAGGAAATATAACAAATGAAATCACAACAACGAAAAATTTAATCAAAGTGTGTTTATGTGTGTGTTGCGTGTATGTGTGTGTGTGCATGTATATGTGTTTGTTAATTTTATTTAAAAATTGATTTGTATATATTACTGAGCCCGTCTATGTCACGTCTGTCGTTAAATAAAATTAACAAACATATATACATGCACACACACACACACGCAACACACACATAAACACACTTTGATTAAATTTTTCGTTGTTGTCATTTCATTTGTTATATTTCCTCTGATGAAGCGGTCAAACCGCGAAACGCGTAAGGAAAAGTCCATTTAATTTTATAAAATAAGGACTATAAACCCAAGATTATAAAAATATTTATAATTATAAGTCCAAGAATATACAAATATTTATTAGGAAAAAATGTCCGGAAGCGATGTAAAACCGGGGGTCCCGTGTTGCAGGTATAATCCACGCGCACGTTAAAGAACACAATGACCAGATGAAAATCCTGGCATTGGCTAAATTCACAGAAATTGTGGTCCAAATCTCAGGTGTCCGTGATGGGCCTCTGATGCGGAAATAGGCCGACGTTAAATAAACGAGTAAAAAAAAGGTAAAAAGGTAACCCTGCTCTTCTTCATGAGAATCTACACAACGGTCCCTTTAAAGCGGTGGTAATTTCCAGAATATCCTGTCCTATTTCTCAAATTTGCAAATATTTTCTTTAAGAGAATGGTGAAAATATCTCATTACTATTAGCAGGTACGCCTCTGTACGCGACAAACAACGTTTAACAATTTTTCTGACAACCTTGCTTTAAGTACAATAACACATGGTGGGTATATTACTTTAGCAACATATAACAGGTAAGAAAATATATATGTTTCAAAAGAATTTGCAGGTTATAAAGAAAACGAGGCACAATGAATCTACGTAAATTGTTGTCTAATTTCAGGGATACTAGTCCTTCCGGTGGTGAAAATAAACCTAAAAGCAAAGATTATATGCGTATACATAGATGTCTCACGCAATGTACTTTTTGCAAACTGTTTGTCGCTCCCCGCTGCTTAAAGGTGCAATTTCCAATACGCGTTTTGCGACTGCGTTTTGACGCAGAGTTTTTTTTTACCATGACAACCGCGTCCATTTGACCAATCCACGGTCGAATCGTGCGTGTGTTTCCATGGTAAAAAGACTCTGGTGTCAAAATGCAGCTACAAAATTGGAAATTGCACCTTAAGGCGGCAGCACTCATTCGGGGAGCGGTGACGTAATAACCAGTAATCATCGTTACTGGTTGATTAAACTGCAGTTTTTATATTCATATTGAACAAGACTAATTCCGTGTTCTTTTGCAGTGTCTTGTTCAATTAAATTTTAAATGTTAAGCAACCTCCTCTGATGAAGGGGACAAATGCTTTCCTCGAAACGCACCCTGCGTAAGGAGAAGCATGAAAATTAATAAAGAAATTTTTGTGAAGCATTAACAACTGCTGTTTTTTTTCAACTATTGGACTAGAATCCCAAGATAAAAATGAACAGGTTTGACTTGTAATCAAGCTAATGGAAAAGTACACGTCCAAATTAATTTTAACTAATAAACATAATAAATAAGTATATTGTTGTTCTTAATACCTATGAATGATGAATCATAAGAATTAAATCCGATGTGTACGATACCTTCACTACATGACTGCATTAATCTTATTTTGTACTATCAAGCTCCTGAGAAAAAGTGTGCTACTTTTTATACATCTATATTACCACTTCAATTTTTCTATAATAGTTGTGAGTTACTATATTTTAAATTTTTTTATATTTATTTTGCAAAAAAATAAAATATCCACTTAACTGGAGGTTTGAAAAAGTGTTTCATGTTATATTTTCAACAAAATTAAAAGTTGACTATAAAAAATAGAATTTGTTTCATAGTGGCATGAAAACAAAATTTTCATCAATTATGTCATTGCATGAAAGTATAGGACATATCAGTTTAAATTCACACAACACAATTCAATTATTTACTTAAAAAAAAAACAAAAACACTAATTACAAACAAATTATAACTTTTATTGGAAGATTATTTAAGTTTTACGCCAACGAAATATTTTGTTAAATCAAATTATAACTATGTATTTTAATACACGTCATTTTGTTGGGAGTTTGAAATATTTTTATCAAACAATGAAATTAGAAAAAAGTTAATATACTTTCAATGAAAGATAATATATGTTCGAAGTTAAATAAATATTTTTTTAAACAAACCAATTTTTAAATGTTTTATTCTATTGGGAGATTTAAATATTTCTTTGAATCAATGTATTCTTCCAAAGATATTATTTATTGTAATAGAAGATACATTTCATTGCCACTATTCTACGAATTCGTTTCTTTAGTAGAATGCATTGTTTCTTTAATACAACAAATTATTTTTATCTGTTCAGTCTGTGGGGTGTACACTTTGTCATATTGGCCATAAAGAGAATTGTCCTATAGTTAGGGCAGATTTTGAAAGCTTCTAAATACACAGGAAACAGTTTCCTCTATAAAATTTGTCCCTAAACAGAGAACATAATGCTTTGCAATAAAGAGATATAATGATTTATTGGCTACCTCGGTAAGTATGCCCTCTCGTATCAAACAGACAAAACAAGCATCGGACCCAAGAACTGTTATCTAAACTAAAACTGTATTTACCTGAAAGTATCGAGTAATTTATAAATGCATTTTTTCGAAAGCTAGAATTGTATTTAAAAAAATGGAAGAAATGACAATGATTTGGTCTGCTAGACCTTTAACTTATTATTCTTCACTTTCGTGTTAAACAGCAATATTTGTTTGCATATTTATAGAAGAAATTACATAGGTACATCGAAAAGGCTTCCTTGCGCGTCGACTTGTTCCCATCAATAAAGTCGATGCGTGGGAATCTTCGAAATGAAAGCGTTTTTGGCCGATACCCGGGGTTTCTAAAAATAAGTGCATACTTCGTTATACATGCTCGGTTCATTCAGTCCGATCCGCCTTGGAGTATAAATATTTCGAGCGGCCATATGATCAAGTGCGTATTTTTAGGCAATTGTTATCCGCAGAGTTTATAGTTTGTTTGGATGGGCAGCGCAATGAGGATGCTGGTTTACTCAAGGTACCTTGAAAAGTGGACATCCTTACTCCAATAATAGGCCAAGTGTTACTTCATTATTATCATCCAATACTGCCGTGGCTAAATTTCACTTGAGCACTAATTGAAGAAAAACACTGGAGTTGGCTGGCACTATAGTAGGTTTAGCGGGGAAATGACAAATGAAGACTCACCTGGAACAAAGAGAAAATAAATTATTAGATTACGGCGCCTTTAATCGAAAATTGTAACGTTATAGAATGTAAAATTATCAAAATATAATGATGAAGATAGCGAGTACATTTATTCGTATTATTTCGCTGTAAGTCGTTTAGCTGAGCTGCAGTTGCCCTTAGCACTATAATAATTGCAGTAAAATATTAGTTAATTACGTAAATAGTAACGGACAACTGACGACCGAACAGATGTTTTCTTCTATAGGGCGAATGGTGGCAAGTAGCACATGCCTCGCGCTGGTATGGAGAATGACATACGGCCATTTACATTACATTAAATTATTTAATGCACTTAGCTGGCACACACAGGATATTCAATAAACTTATTATTGGGACATTGCACGAATAATATATAATATGGACTTGATGGACTGTATCTTCGAAAGCAGTTCTCGGTTTGTTGTTCTATATTGCCAAATATTGAAGTACACAATAATAAATTCATGTGAGTGTATACACTCACATGGTGTATAGCTAGGTCTATGTATAGCCATCTATGTTTCTCGTACACGCGAGGTAATGCTAATAATGATAGTAAAAATAACCGCACATAGGACCATCTACTTGAAAATTTAATACCGGTAGCTGGGGATCTGCGGGTAATGTGGGCAGAGGCTCTGGAAATGGATGTTTACGACACTCCACTTTTTCTCATTCTTTCCTCGCCTAGACCCGTGGAATGGATATTAGAAAATTTCTGAGTAGTCGGGCGCCTTAACTCCCCCCCCCCCCCCCCCCTCGCAGCGTCCCGCTTTCCCGATGCGTGTGGAGTGTAAATAAACATGCACTATATTTGGATCAAGTAGTCCGCCTGTGTGACGGTTCGTTACCCTTGAATGTGGAGCGGCAAAGTGCGCCTCTGGAAAATCGATGGCTCCTATCGATTTCCAAGGGAAAAGCGGCCGCTCTGCTGGAATGGGGGTGCGAGCGCCACGCCAAGTGCATCATCACGGGTCTATGGACATGGAGAGAAGAGTGGTTGTGGAGTGGATCGGGCTCCATCCTGCCCTGGCGTATAAAAATTTAATTTGTGTTGATGAACCAGCGCGAATATGTTAAAGTTGCATCGACTAATTGGGAAAGCACGGATGGCTGATGATGTCCTTCTTGTAAATGTTTTAAACCCCGACAAGAAGCTTCGTTTGCATTGGACACATGCATACATATTGGAGAATGTGTAAAGCTAAAATTACAAGGAGAAAATGTGGAATCGCACCCTAGTGATAATGTTTCCAATGTTAGTTGATTTATTCCAAACTTTTTTGTGTTTTTGTATCAGATCTTAACTATCATCTACACCAGGCCTGATCTATACGTTGCGCTGCACATCTGTCGACAATACTCTCCATGATGAACCCAGAATTTCATAACCCCTTCACTATTCCGATTTTACGGGCCATATGGCTCTAACACCTAATGGAGTCCACGGGGGCTAAGGTAAAATGTTCTTCTCTGCATTATACTAAAATAGTATATGCTATTATGATAGTAGTGATATTAGTGTAAATAATCTTATTATAATGCAACAACCATCATAGCATATGTTTTACGAACTCACTTATTTGAGCATCACAGACGATGGTTGAACATCAGGGTCAAAGTCCGGCGAGCGAGGAGGGTCCAATCTAGCACCAGGGCTATCTGCGCCACCGATCTAGGTAGCCTTTATTTTTTCACACTGCAGCCATTGTTTTAGACATTGTTAGGTGGGCACATATCTTTTTTGTCCGTCTGAGGGACTCGATACCATCAGGGGCATAAATTTCTGAAGTAGTGGCGTGAGCCTTATGGCCAGTGGTCGTAAGGCCCGGAGGAAATGGCGCTCTTTAATTAATGGGCTGCGCAATCATTTCCTTTCCTTACGCACGTTTTTCCAGTGCGATTCAATTATTTACACCGCAGGCTGCTTGATTTTAATTCAGGCTCAATTACTGTAACGACTGTTTACGCTAAATTATGCTGAAAATTATGTAGATTAAAAATGAAAAAAAAAAATGGGAGTGTTTGCTCAAGATGTGCTTGATTTATGCGTGCCCCTTTCACTTTTACTTCATGTGTGCTTATTATGTACTTCAGTGAATGTATTCATTAATTAATTTTTTTTTAGTTGAACTAATAATACAGAGCGCAATTGGAACTAAAGACACAACAGACCTTTCAAGTATTATATGGAAAATCTTGGAATATCATATCACATTACCCCTTATAATAACAGCCAAAAGAGTGCTAGACGGTACAAAGCACGCGCTAGCGCCAACGGTTGTGTTAGTAACTACAACTGACGTATTGAAATGTCAAAACGTACACTTGGACTTTGATTTCTTTTGTTATTACTGATTTTGAATTAATATTTTAGGCCCTAACCTTAATCGTATGATGTACCCAATTTTTTTTCTGATCAGGCGAATCATTATGGCAACCGAGCTGGTAGTATGATAATTATGAGAAACTTAAAGTAAATCGAGTTCATACAAATGTTTGTTGAGACTATAAATCTTTTGCGTCTAAACAGCCCGGGAGAGGTATTCTGATCGTGTGACTTAGGCGTGTGCGCAATTTACGTGTCAACATATCGGCGAGTCGGACTATAACGGTTATTCCGTGAGTGTCACACGTATTTGCATTCAAATGCGAGTACGGAATAACCGTTATAGTCCGACTCGCTGATATGTTGACACGTAAATTGCGCACACGCCTGAGTCACACGGCAGAATACCTCCACTGAACTTCTTTAGCTTATACCAAAACTTTTAACTCTTCATTCTTCGTTCATCTCCCCATAAGAAATACATTGTGTGCACTTAAACTTGCCCATATGTCAGGAGTCCAAAATGCATTCGAAACGGGCTAAACTACAACAGTAGGCGATAATAATAATAACAGTAGTAATAGAAGTAGAAGAAAAAATTGATTCTTTGACGTGGTCACTCCATTCGGGGGGGGGGGGGGGGGGGGGGGGGGGGGGGGGGGCTGGTTATCATTAGCGCCGCTTACGCCGTCATAGCCTGCTGATAATTGGCAAACACTCATTAATTTCGCCGGAGCCAGTTACGCTAATGCAATGCTGTTACACTCCGGGTACTGTTTGTTTATTCTAGTTTGCGAGCAGGTATTACCGGTGTTTTTATTAGTTAATGCTGCTTAAAGGCTATACATTCGACTTGTTTGCAGAAGGGTTTGGTCCAAATCCACAAGAGGTGCTAACCAGAGAGTTTGTTTGCGCCCGGCAAAAATTAAGCCGGTGATTTAGCCCAAATTCGAAAACTCATGGGGAATGAATTGTTCGTACAGGAACAGCAAATTGTCTATAGATAAACAACAAATCATCTATAGATAAACAACAAATCAGCTATAGATAAACAAGAAATCATCTATAAAAGAAATTATCTATAGATAAAATCATCTGTAGATGAGGAAATCATCTATAGATAAAATCATTTGTAGATGAGGAAATCATCTATAGATGAAAACATCTCTAGATGAGGAAATCGTCTATAGATGAAATCATCTATATGAGGAAATCATCAATAGATGATTTGTTGCAATTATTCGGAAAGATGGATAAAATGGATAGAAAATTCAGAAAGCACTAATAGCAAAGCCCAAATTGAAACAAAGCCTGATTCCTGAAACTCCGGCCGTAACGCATGCACACGCGAGGAGGACATGAATATTTAATATCCTTTTCCTGTTATTTTCCGTGCGATGAATTGGCTGCATGGCGGATTTACCCACAAGTCACACCGTACCCAGCCGAGTATGGGCAAAATGGAGTGAAGTGAACGGCGAGGAGCCTAACCATGATACAGAGAACGGTTCAGAACAATCGGCTTCTGGCTCGATAAGGAGGTAGCTGAAGCTGAACCAAGGCCCTCTTGGTGTAATTCGGCTGTGCATTGTCTATTGTTTCCACAGGAGAAAAACAAAAGCCACCGCCTGTGGAATACAATGGAGTCGGTGAAGACCAGCCGGAATAAAAATCGTTGCTGCTTTGCCAGAAGTAGCCGGGAGTATAATAAGTTTTAACGACGATTAACGAATGCAATAATAATTATAATAAGAAAATAATATTAATAATGCACACAATGTGCAAGTGTGTATGTATGTAATGTTATTACAAGCGAGTAAACCCTACATCATTTTATAGGTTTACAGAGATGGTCCTGGACACAAAGGTCGTAACTCCAGATTAGGTGCTAATCATGACAAAATGCGATGTTTGACATTACTCCCAAAGCTCTACGACTCCGGTTGGCCAATGGCAGGCAGTAATATGTTGTACGTGTACCAACATGTTTATTAAATGTACATATACAAGGATATGTTCATTTGCGAACGTGCGGATGGCATATGACATATCTGTATGCAATACAGCCGCAATGCATGTGATTTGGGATAAATGTATTTGTGTTACAACGGCGAGGGTTTATTCAGTGCTTTTGTTCGCAAAGAAATACATAATAGTAAATTGTGCGGTTATTAATTATGGCGGTACAATAGGTGTTGCACAAGCTCTTCGCTAATTCCTCAAGCACCACGACAAAGTGCAGCTTAGTGTTAGCTATTCAGTAACTATCTGATGCATTATGTGGCAACAAGGAATCAATACCTCCTCAAGTGACTGTTAATTAAAATGCACGTTTCTATTCAGAGAGTAAATGTTGTGAGTCATACCTAATTGGGTCATTACGACGAATTATTACGATAATTTGAAATACGCGAGAATAAGAATTTGTGCAATGTGCATTATTTACATAACAATGCGCGGTTTGCTGTAGCAATCTGGTATACCAGATAATGAAGTGCACTTGGAGGGCTCAATTTTGAATGGTTTCAAGCAGCCTGGATGGCACGCCACTGCCGAGGACCACTTTGTTCCAATCAATTCCAACGCCATCGTCACGTTCTCGCCGACCGTGCCGACTTTGAGCACATGTGAGGTCCGAAACTCTGACCATGCACTTTTCGTGCAATGTATGCAACAGCAGACATTCTGCAACAAACAGGAAGTCAAGGCCGAGCTCTAGACTTGTCGTGGCTCCAAGGCTGATGTTCGGGTGTCATAATTATTATTAACGGCCGAGTTTTTAGGAAACGCTGCAGACGTTTTTCAAACTTTGAAAGTTGTGGTCCCACTCGGACTTATGTAACGACATAATGCGCCGTAAATTATAATGTCATTTGCTGTTGGAGCGAAGAATAAAATTTTGTAACATTTATCTTAGTTTTGGGATATTTAGCTCAGGTTTTGGGACATTTAGCTCAAGTTTTTGGATATTATGGGTGTTGATGCATGTAATAACGTACACGTATAATAAACTTGACACATGTAGAGCTCTGCTGTTTAGAATTTAGAAGCTTCCGCCATGATCACACATTTCCATATACTGTCATGCAGAGCACATATTGAATACCAATCAATCGAGGGTTTGCCCGAGGACCAAAGGGGTGAAACGACACGTCTATTGAATACCCCTGCGTCCATGGAGAGTGCATTATCTAATATTTCAGCGACGACTGGTGTTGCAAACCGATGCTGGTGCGCCCAGGTTAATCAATATGCGACACCAGACAGAACTCGCCCTCCTCAGCCCGGATTACACACGGGCTGTACGTGTTCCTGTGTTTAGATGGGCACATCAAGGAGCAGATTTGATAACCTCATCTCCTCGATTCCCATCGCAATTTGCCCAATGAAATTTCAATGGTAATAACTCTGTTGTGGGACGTTTGGGGCGGTTTTTCCTATTATTGGCTTGGCTGCTGCAATTGGGCCCACCCACTTCGATCCTGGTTTCATATGCAAACTAATCAACAAGTTTTGAGTAAAAATGATGAAACTATTGTATACAACATAGCTTCTATATCAAGAAGTAACTTTTATAGAGAGCGAATTAAACAAAACAATAAAAACCGTAATAAGAAACAAAAATAAACAGTTTGCGATTGCACGTAAGTTATCAAAGTTTTCGTTCATCATTTTCCCTTTCCCATTTCAACACTGGTAACAAGAACTCCAACATATTACCACATTATCTGTGATATTAATAAAGTACCACGCCCGAATCACGAATCAAGACGAGCCAGGGAGCACAAGAGAAAGACCAAGACGGCGGGGGATAAAGATGGAGGAGATAAAAAGAAGGAATACCAAGAGTGCTGCTGGTGCTCCAGCGGAACAACTGGGGAGTCAACGTCACGTCAGCTGGAGGTTCATCTCGAGCTGTTCCGCAGGAGACCATTGCGGCCAGACTGTCTGTAAGGGGGCGCACCATCCCAGCCGAGCGGCACCCGCGACCGTCTTCTGTTTCCAATGCACTTGGCCTCCTTTGGTCTTTACACGGGAATTGATCCGATGAACGCGCGACCCTGGGGGCGGGCGTTCCCCGCTGGCGGATCTAGTGTGCGGCATCGTTTTACGAGCTGCATTTGTCGAGCTCGGCTGGATGCGTTTTGATGAGCTAATAAACGCCATCTGTTCAATTGTTTGCCGTCGTGGAGGAATTGATCTTTGTGGTCACGTCTCGTCTGACGTTGCCCTAGACACCCAGCGCCACCAGGGGCAGGATCTAGCCGATTGAGGATGCCAGCGGGTTATTACGAGAAGAACGGAGAAATCTAGAAGCTAGGATCTCTTGTAATTTGGGAATATTGTAATAAGGGATTATTGCAGTACGAGAATATTGCAGTACGAGAATCTAGTAAAACGGGAACCTAGTAATACGGAATCATTGTAAAACGAAAAACATAGTAGTAAAGGAACAATTATTCTACTCGAATTAAATCTACTCCTGATTTTTTTTGTTTGTTTTTAATATCCCTCTATCCCAAACATTCATTCTAGTCTCGAAAAACACTGTTAAATTAAAATGGATCTCTTATTTTCGGACAAAGGGAATAATAAATAATTAAAGTAATTTTAATTTAAAATAACTTTGTGATTAAAAGTTTCAATAATTGATTCACTCCAGTTTGCTGTATTAAAAGCGAGTGAAGCGAGCAAGATATGTCCCAATACATCCAGTGCACACTGTGTTTGTAATTACATATTTCAATACGATTATGTCATTAACTAGTAAGTTATTTATTGATAATAAATAGGTAAGCATTGAACTTTGAACAGGAGAGCCTGCGACCCCGAATACAGTTTAAATAAGTATATTAGAAATCAAATTAGGAACATCAAGCAAGGCAAGTAAATAAAATGTGCCGTCGTCTGACACATTACATGCATATATATATGTAAAATCCAGTTATTATTTATATACATAAGTTACTTTAATTTTTTTTACAAGTGTATGTGTTTTCCAGTTAAACTACATTTAAAAATAATATTTAACTAGCCAATTAATGATGCCTCGTAAGAGTCACGCTCGCCGTAGTTTCTATTTGTATTCTCATGACATTTTCCAACAGTATTTATACCAATGTTTAATTTGCTATTTAAAGAATTTATTTTTTAGTTTAAATTACTGACCATAAAATACTTGTACGACATTGACTTTATTCTCTTGTTTATGTTTTTATTAAACATTAAATTAATCTAATTCATTTTCACATTTAACCCGCTTTGAAATATAAAATAATCTGGTTATTGTTTTGCGAGGTCGGGCGCTCATGCCAATAAATTCAATACCCCGTCCAGGAACAATGTGCACCTGTTCGAAATGAATACATTTATGTTAGTCTCTGTCTTGCATTAAACTCGCCGCCAATAAGAAGAAAATAAAACGTCAGTGGCATAGTCTAAATATATTGCCGTTGGGATTTTCATAAAATTTCGGGCAGGATTTTAATCAATATTGGTGATGATAACAAATGAATCTCGTTGATTACAATAAATTAATCTCGTCGATTGTAAAAAAATTGTGAAGATTTCCTTGTTGCCTAACAATCAACAAACATAATTACCGTTGTAACGTACGTACGTCCGTCAGTCGGTAATTTTCCCATTTTAAGGAATATGATTTCTATGGTGAGTGTGTATCAATGGTTGCGCCACTATGAAAAAATCGCATTTTAAAGAACATCAATGAGTTTTGTAAAGGAGAATTTAACTACTT
>JAWQRP010001839.1:0-17459 GCA_033557875.1 Quadriops clusia | reverse complement strand
GTATTAAAATCATTAAATAATTCAAATAACTAAGTTAAATGCAAACAGTTAAAATCACAACAATTACACACACACAGACACACGAACAACTTGACATTTCCATTGAATTCATTCTTCATTCAAATTTTCATTTCGCATACTCTCAATAACAGTTCTCACCTTAATGGCGTATTTTTTCTTTGACGTGACTTTGCCTACGAATTCTGGGATATTACGAATACAACGAAAAAAGGGTTCCTACCAAATACTAGACGATCACAGGTAATTTTGGCCAGATAGAAGTTAGGGTTGATTTGAAATTTCCCGCCTTTTTCCTTTTTTGGAATTTAGCTTTTCAGCTAAGACCCCCCCAATCAGTCACAATACCATCAGATGTCTATACGCCATTTTTATACAATCTGTGGGAACTGCTGTAATATATTCCCACCCTTAAGCTTATTAAAACATTCTGTGTTAAAACTAATAAAAAATTGAAAATGTTTTTATTACAAATATGTATGTATTGAATTACTATACTTACCTATATATTATTTTATAAGAGAATTTAATATCTAGATGTCCCCCTATATATCCGAGGCAGTAAATTTACTCACACTGTATATAAGACTATTATAAAAGAATTATGTTCATTAAGTCTTCTCATGAATAAATCCGTGCCCCAGGTCCGTAACGGCGTCACGAAACGCAATTCACATTTAAGGCACGCGAATTGGCAATATTTTACACACGATAATTATAAGGCGTCCTAAATGCGTTGCTCGCTTTAAAAATACCTCTAACCAAAAGCGAAATTGGGCCAATTACGTTTTTGCCCTCTATCCGAATAGCACCATTTGAAGATATGCATCATTAATTTACCGCAAATGTAGAAAATCGCCAAGTTAGGCAACCCAACATACGTCTTGTCAATACAAATAACGCAACAATAAAATTACAAACATTATTGTGCACTACAGATTTTTAGCACTAGTATGCGCAATTTAAGAATAAAGTCATTAGTAATCTGATTTTGATTAGAATGTGTCAAAAAAGCTTTTATATTTAACAATTTAACCCTATTCATTTTTGAGTGTTCATGTGATCTTAATTCTCATTATAATCCCCTAGCTTATATAACATAAAAAATATTGTTTTCTTTTTCAGAAAATATCTGTTTATTAATTTCACTTTTTGGAGAAATGCAGATTATTCAAAACTCCAATATCTCGGAAACGGTGCGTTTTAAAGGTAACGTTTGTTAAACTTTTTTTTATTAAAAATCATATGAGCATTCATAATCTAAAGGAACATTTCGATTAGTTTTAACAGTCAATGACCGGGGGTTGAATCTTAAGCTATCCCTATTTTTAACTTATCTGCAAACAAATTAGATATCAGTTCAACATAATTACCAGAATATTTCAATAATTTTTTTAAATTAAAAACAAGAAAAGAAAGTTGGATATTGGAGATCGAACAAACCTATCATCTGTGACATGTACATCATCTTTGAAATATACAAGAAAGTAGAGTAAAAAACTCCACTCCAATGTTTTTTTTAGTGTTTACTTTGGTAAAATCACTATTAGGTATTCTACATTATTATCTATGTTATATCTCTGTAATAATATAAAAAATAGGGAATAGTAGGGCACCACAAAACCAAATTGAAAGAAAACAATAAAAGTAATGTTATACAAATTATATTACTATGTAAACAATAATATTATATATACCCTTTATTATTATGTATTATTATTACAACTTTGTAATGTTCAATGCTGGCCTGCTTTCAAAGACGTCATTAGTTAAAAAAAAATGCATTAGCTACCTCTTCCACACTTTGTGTATTTTAGAAGTGTACATACAGGGTTTAAATTTCTTAGAGCCTTTGCGCCGCTTTAACCCCACATAATGTACGAACTTACTATAACATGTATATTTACAAATATAAATACAGGGTACATTACGAACTAAATATGTTAGTAGCATTAATTTTACGTAAACTACAGAGGATAATGTACATTAGGCTTCGTTCACTACCGTTATGTTATTTTGTTAATCATTATATAATCCTTTCATTCAAAATATTTAAAAATATATTATGTACTTACAAGTAATTATAGCTTCACTATAGGTTACAATTACGACTTCAATATTGACTATCATTTTTTAAATGTTTGTGATGCTTTCATAATCTTTTCACAAACGGTCAACTAATTTGGACTGGATTTCTTTCATAAATATATTATTTATAATTGTCACATTATAATTAAGCAATTATAATAAAATTGTTAGTTATAATATATTATATTAGTTGTAATTATTATTATTAATATATTACATTAGTTGTAATATATTATATTAGTTGGAATATATTATTACAATTTTAGTTACAATATATTATATTAAAACAATTCAATCACAAGAATGGCAAAGAAGCAAGGAGACACATTAAAATTAGTTAAGTGATGCAACAAGTAGTTTCTTCTTACAAAATTCGAAAATCAGTCTGCAATAATTGTACTCGCATTCGAGTCTCGAAACGATTTCATCGTAATAATTATATTTGTACGTATTCTCCTTTAATTCAACTACCTAATACTAATAACTACGTATTAAAATATTTAAATCCCAACAGTACATACCTACATCTAATTATTTAATCTTCGATAACTCAAATTATTGAAACAAAATATCGATATGTTATCCCTATATACATTAAAATAATATTGTGTAAGAAAATTGCAGCTAAACAAGAAAAAAATTGCTAATTATAAACCGTGATGCAATAAAAATGTGAATGGAAATAAAGGGTTAATTTATATCACAATCTGTTTATAGGTGATTTCTTGTTAAAACTTATCCTATTCAAGGCTTCTGCCGTCAATCATTTGTTTTTGATGAGCATGTATCGCCTGGTCGCGCGCCCGCAAAAGGTTCCCAACAAAAATATTATTCCTAAGACTGTTAAGATGAATAAGAAAAAGATGTGACGAGCAGGCGATGCCACTACTTGAGTGTAGAGTTGTTGTAAGTCGGCTGGGGGCACAATTTCCTCAGCGTTCCTGTACATTTCCAATCGCTTAGAGAGCATTTCTTTGCAGTCCCTCGCTAGTTGCTTAGAGTTGTCTTCCATTATTACTTTGAGGCATTTCACATCTGTTGAAAATGAATAATATATAGAAAACAGTAGTACTCGAGCCTTCATTTTTCTTCCAAATCGGCAATATTTTGATCTTTGGGTCCTGGATTTTTTGAGACATTTAATTTAACGCTTCTATTACTTTCCTGTAGTGGTTAATGCCCTTACTTATATGTCAGGAATTTTTGGAATGTAGGGGCATTGCTTATAAAAATATTTTATCTATAAACATGTTTTATCATAATCATTGAATATTGACAGCTCTATCTTGCTACTTGTGATAGCAGGTATTTAGTTCATTTGCATGGGCCCCACTCATTATTTCTATTTTTTTCTACCAACATAATTATTTATTCAACAATTTGAAACTATTTTATAGAAAAAACACAAAGTTTATATTTCATATTAATTTTAGAATTTAAAAAACATTGCCATAACGATAATCAACCAAAGTTTAATAAAATAAACAAGATTTAGTGGATGAAAACACGTAATCTGGGGTGTACTTACGTCGTCCGTTCCCTTGTGGAACATCATGACAATACTTGAGCAAATCAAGAGAGCACTTTTGTTGCAACAAAGGGTCAACGTTTATATCCGCCTGAGATTCTTCTATAATGTTTGCCACCTCCTCTTGGCAAGCTAAGGATTGAATTTTCTTCTTGATCAAAGCGGTTTTTAGACATTCTTCAGCAGTTCCGTGATCGTTATCGTTGTCCATTCTGCATATTGTCTCTAGTTCATTTCGACAAACAGCTCTCAGTAACGGATTGAGCTGGACATCAAGTGCTTGCTCCTGTAGGATACTAGACATTTCATGCTCGCAGCTGTTGGTCAGCTTCGAGCGTTTGAAGGCATTTTTAAGGCACTTTATCACTTCTCCGTTCAATTCTTTGTTTGGTTTCGCATGTACTACTATTTCTGCACAGAATTTTTTGATGTCCATTTTGCAATTTTCTTGCAGCGAGGGGTTGAGACGGTAGTCGGTGTTTTGTTCGATTATCCGGTGGATTACAACGAGCCGACATTTTTTATTGAAGCCCTTTTCATCTTTGTTTCTCTGTAAAATAATAAAATGATTATACCCATTTTCAAAGATAATTACAATTAGCAAATTATTCAAAAGCTTCGTCCAAACCTCATTTAATTTCTTCAGAAATGATTATCATAATTTCTTTTAAATTTAGGTTGGAATTAAATGATTTTTGTAAAATTACCTTCAAACAATCCAGAACATGAGCCTGCTCGGAATTTGGGCAAAACATTTGGATGGAATCAGCGCACATCGTCATTAGAGCATAATCAACAGAATTATCAGTCAATTCCTGCTTCTTAACCTTGAACAGCTCACTTTGGCAACCCTCACTCAATCGAGCGTTCACCGATTGTAAACATTCCAAAACTTGCGCAGATCCGTGCTCAACGTCCTTGCAAAACTGTTTTATATCTGCATCGCAAGCTTTGGCAAGCTTAGGATCGTATTCGATATTTTCTCGTTGTTGAAATAATTGTGCCTTCAATTGTTGTCGACATTCTTTCGGAACGTCACTCTTAATTCCGGCAATCGTGTCATTGGTTACCTTTTCACTTAAACAGCTGACTACGGAGGCTTTCGTTTTGGCATGGGGGCAAAATCTCATGGCATGAGCCTTGCAGGCCATTTTAAACTTGTAAGTGAATCGGTAGTCTTTGAGGGTTATTATTTGGAAATGCTCGATGCTTATCCTGCACTTTGGCTTAGATTTGACAATCGGATCGTTCTTGTGTCCTATCAGACAATCCATTATATCGCCTTCATCGTGTTTCTCTTCGTTTTGACAAATCGAGTTAATAATTTCCTTGCAATTTGTCATAACATAAGGGTTTAAGTCTGCGTGTTCACCTTGCATTTCCGTGTACTTTGTTATAACCTCCCTGCATTTGTCTTCTTCCAGTTTGTCTAGGTTGTCTTGCAAACAGGTCATTTCTTCACCTCTCTTCATTTTATGGGAGCAATACAAGGCAAGGTCGTGAAGGCAAAGTTCTTCGATTTCCGGCTGGAGCTCGACACTTATCGCTCGTTGCCGCATTACCCTTCGAATTTGGTCCTTGCACTTTATGTTGACTTGTTCAATTTGTCGGTACAAGCACGGGAGAATTAAAGGTCCGTTGTTCGGCCGCTGCGCCTCTTGCTCCCAATTGGCGTTAGCTTGGCAAAATTGGACAGCATCACCTCGACAGGCTCTGTACAATTGCGGGTCCAACTTGAAATCCCGCACTACAAAGTACTGGATTTGCATTAAAGCATCCTCGCATTCGTCGGTCATATGATCAGCACCAATGTTGTCCAAGAGGCAATTCATCACTCGGCCTTCACCTCCAGGGATGTCCTTACACGCCACATTTACTACAGACATACAGGCTTCATGTAAGACCGGGTCGACTCTCCAGTCTTCACCGGCATTTGTTTGTTCTACTAGGGTTTCTAACTGTAATTCAGGAAAAACTAAATTTAAACCAATATCGTTGGTGTAGCTTAATGGAATGTATGGTATGGGGTAACCGAATAATATTTTGATTATTCAAAATGTGCCATTGAAATTTGATATACCAGGTGTAAAATAAGTTCCGGGATGGCTGAATATTTTCTCAAGTAAGGTACTTTTGAAAAAGGTGAAGATCATTTCTGAAGTAACTTTCAAGAAGGAATTCAACGAAGACCTTCAATTTGACCTTGAGCTTGACCTTCAAGGTTATTTCAAGGTTAACTTTGTTTTATGTAAATAGAAACCTCCTTTTTTTACTCCGGCAATTGAATGAGCAGGAAGTTTTATGTTCAAATATTTACTGAAGTCATAAGTAGTGTTTGACATTGAGGGTCACTGATTTGGAAAATTAACAATCCATCCTCCCTTTTTATGGTTAAATATTGGTTCTAAAGGCCATTAACTAACAAGATTTTTGACAAATTGTCTGTGTTTTATAAGAGCGTATTATCCAACACCTCTCATTTTAGTCGTTACAAAAAAAAATTAAAAGTATCTATTCCAAAGCACATCCAGACTTTGCTCGACTTTAAATGAGTGACCCACAAAGTCAAACACTACATATTACTTCAGTACAAATCTGAATGTAAAATTTGTCCCTTTTTCGATTGCCGGTGTCAAACATGGGGGTTTCTATTTAAAAAAATAAAGTTAACCTTGAAAGTCAAGTTCAAGGTAAAATTGAAAGTCAAGTTCAAGGTAAAATTGAAAGTCAAGTTCAAGGTAAAATTGAAAGTCAAGTTCAAGGTAAAATTGAAAGTCTTTGTTGAATTCCTCCTTGAAAGTTACTTCAGAAATTACCTTTTTAAAAAATACCTTACTTGAGGAAATATGCAGCTGTCCCGGGTCTTATTTGACACCCTGTATAACACATATTAAACTTTCAAAACGATATTTTAAGACGTTTGATTGTTTGGACAGAACTTTGGGTATCATCAGAAGTGATCTGACATCTTCTAATTGAATAGGAAAGTTAGATGAGCTATCTAAAAATCATTGCAATATCTCCAAAAATAGAAAAGTTGTTTAGGTGTAAGTAATATATGTCAAAACAATGAATGTGAAAATTTTACTTTTTGGGTTCACCGTCTGCTTGGTCTACTTTTTTTTAGTTTTACTTTACTCTCTGGTTTTACGTTGTATCAGAACCACGAATGCGTATTAGCTTCTAGAGGAACAACCTGGCTCTTACAAAATAGTGAAAGAGAAAATGAAAAACCCCAAGTTTTTATTAAATATAACTTTAACCAGAAATATAAAATTTGCACATTCATGGATTTGGCATGAGGGGGACGATATGAAAAATTATTCTAAAAGAGTATGTTTAGATATCAACGAATTATTAAAATTATAATAACAGAGTAAAAGGAGCTACTAACATAAATGACGAATACATCACCATGTTTACTAGTTATTTGGGCAACTATAAGGTAGTCGTATAATGTAGGTATGAAAGTCTAAAACTACTTACAACTCGTTCACAATTGGGCCGAAGTCTTCGATCCTCTCCGATAGGTTTAGCCATGCCCATAAGACAATGAATCGTTTTTCCTCCAACTTCCAGTTCGTTGCAGTACTTTTTGATTTCAATTGAACAACTACTTACAATTTCTGGAGATAATCTGTAATCTTCCATTAGTATCCTTCTATGATCTCTCATTTCCAATTCACAGTCCGAGTTGATTTTGGTTCCATTCCTAATGATGTTTTCCAGGCACAACAAAATTTGAGCTAACCTTATCGATTTGTCTTCGGAAGTTTGCTTGCGGCAATGCGTCTTCTTTATGTCTTCTTTGCATGCTTTCATTAGACCTTTGCTAACTCGGTAATCCTGAAGCCATCATAAAAAAATTACTATTTGTTTAATAATTCATTAACAATTATTATCAAAACATTGGATTATTTATTAATTTAATAATTAGTTATACATTTTGATTTATTTTAAACAGCGGTTTTTAGACTTTGTACTATCCTATCTAAATTAAATGTTTTACATTTATTATTACAATTTTTAAAATTTCTACATCCTGGCAGAGGTTACTCGTAATGGATGTAAAAGCACAAAAGCCTGACGATGTACCAATAGGACCTAGGAGATGATCAAAGAATTAAAGAAGATGCAGACAATAAAGCTGTGAGTACACTTAAAAGGAATTTCTGGTTTGCAAATAAGTATATTGAAGGTTGTCAAAAGCTGTTGAATTGATCAAATCGCAGCATCCATTTATTTACACACAAACCAGAAATTCCACTAAGATTTCTCGTAGCTTATGGGACTGATTATGATATTAAATTGAAAAATAGTTTTAGTATCATAATCTAGTTGTAGGGAATTATTTTTAGTTGTTTTAGAAGATATTATTGATTTAATAGTTTCTGTAGGCATCTACCTCTAATCATGTTCCTAATTTAGTTAAGTATACAGTGAAACCTCGATTATTCGTTCCCGGAAGTTTAATTTTCCCGAATACATCGTCTTTTACTCACGGTCCGAACAAATGTCTATGTAATTAATGCATTTAAAAGTCGCATTTATCGTTTGTCTCTTCATGTTTTACCGCAATATTCTTTCTGACGGTCTTGATACTCTTTGAAAGTTTAATAACATTTTTTTATTAGATCCGTTTATTATTGTTTAATATCTGGCCTAATGGGTGTAAATATGTATAGGTAAAAACTGTCTGCCCAAACTAACCAAAAGTTGCTCAATAATTTAGATAATAGACTTTATTCTATTTTTAAATTTATTTTACACAATTTATATACTATATGTATTAATATAATATTATAAACAAATAAGTTTTCTTAACATGTAGTTACTTATTCCTAATTTTTTCATATTAGTTATGAACGTTATCTTGTGATGATTGTTTTTCCTAACTGGTCCCTAGAAAACGATAAATCGAGGTTTCACTGTACAGTTGACTCTTGATAGTCCAATGCTTTTTAATCCGACACGCTTGGTAGTCCGACGCACGTGCCCGTCAAGGCCACCGCATTGTTTGTCATAATATGAACTTAACTTTAATGTAATAAATATTTTTAAAACTAAAATAGGAGTTTCATTTCCATATTAACCTAAACAGCATGCCTAAAAAGCATATATAAAATGTGGAGATATTGTAGACTGCAACATACAACAAACATTGCCCACATTCTTTCGATAATCCGGACACATTTGGTAATCCAACACCCCTATGGTCCCATACCTGTCGGACTATCAAGAGTCAACTGTATTTATATTCTCAGAAGTGGCAGATTTTCATACAACGAGTCAGAGTAAAGAAATGAATTTTTGACATATCCAGTTTATTAAAGATCAAATACTTTTTAATACCAAAGAAAAATGAGAAGGAGAAAAAAATCACACCACACCATTGGCCAGTACGCCAATTACCAGACGAACCTTCGAATGGACACACATACAGAGGATCAACATCATACATAGCATCGATTTCATGACTGCCTGTGTGAGAAAAAACCTGGATAATAAGTATGCTAATTTAAATTACCTGTAATTAGGGAAGAATTCGAAAAAGCGAAAATTAGAAGAAAATTCATAATTGCCCCCTTCTCTCCTATGTTTGCACGCGCCATGATACAATTTCGTTTCTAATATTACGCATAATAATAATAAAAAATATTTTAACGATATATATTTCTTCCTTCGGCACGTTTCTCTGTGATATTTTATTTTGATTTGTTATACTCTTTGTTTTCTTGTTAACTGTGATATTTTTGACAAAGTTGTAAATCTGTGATATTTTTAGTAGGATCTATTTTTTGACTTGTTTGCGTTTTTTCACTCCACATTTGACGATCATTTGTCAATTTGTTTGGTGCCTTTCATGCTGTGCCATTTTACATTCATGATGTTTTATTTTAGATTTTAAGTTGACTACATGTAAGTTTCTATTTGTTTTTAAATTGTTTCATCCATCAATATCTAAGATAACATCTGTAAACTTAAAATTGTTGTGTAACTCTCTGTTGCCCCTTACAGAGGCCCGAGGATGCTGGTGTTCCAGCAAAACTAGTCGCCTACTGAACTAAACTATAATCAAGAATGTAAATCTTTAATTTAAATTCCTATATTCATCTTGATCTTGATACTACATTTCCAAAATACACCACATTAAAGTCTAAATCCTAAAGAATTTCCACACAAATAGAAATTATAATTACTAATTTTAATGCAACTAAATTTACTAAAATTAAAATAATTACCTCAGCAATTAAACGTTCTCTCCTTAGCAAATGTTCCCTGCATTTGTTGGTTAACTTCTCATTTCTAAACCGCAATAAACACTTGAAAACCCGGCCACTACCTGGCGAGAACTTCCGGCAATACCGCATTTGATCTTCACTACAAGCCAGGTACAATTGTTGGTCCAATCGAATGTTATCGGATTGGATTTCGGACAACTTAAAAACCTCTGATCGGCATGTGTCGGTCACATTCCCAAAGTAATTCTGTAAGCAACTGACAACATTGGCGTTGGAGAACCCGTTGTGGTCTAACTTTCCGCACTGCAGACGAACAATGTCGTTCTTGCAGTTCTCCAGGAAGTTTCCTATGAAACGGTAATCGTAGAAAGCGATGTTTTCGAGTCGATCGATCATCATCTCGCAATCAGTTTCTTCGATTTTCTCTTTGTTGCTGACTAAACATTTCAGGAACGTGACACTCTCTGGGGTAACCTCGCAGCTAGTGAGTGTCCGGAAAGTGTCACGGCAAGACGTCATCAGCAAATCTCTGACGTATTCGTTCTTAAGCATGGCCGCACTGTGTTGCCACACTTTGTTTTGGCACTTGTCGTCCAATCCCTGGAGGACGCTGGGATTTAAGGAAATTAGGCATTCCAAGATCATGATATCATTCGGTTCAACGTTGCAATAATTTCTGATCATTCCGCATTCCGGTTCGTCTAGAATAGTGTCCCGAAGCGAGTTCCTTTTAGCCCGATTCTGCAGCGTACTTGCACCCCAAGATATTAAAGATTGGGCCTCAATGTTGAGGAATAGAGTCACTAGCAAACACACTGTTGAAACAACCTTCATTTTGGTAAACACTACGTCGTAAAATAATGCGTTAAGAAGCCTGCTTCTGATCTTATTTAAAAAAAGAAACGTGGTAAAAACTGGTCATTCGATTAAATATTGGAATTCTAACACGTTGCCATTTTATTTCTTAAGATAATTTTTATTATTATGACCGCACCGGCTGATAACACATTTGACAGGAGGAAAGTGACATTTGTCAAAATTTCAATTAAGCCACTGCAAGGAGGCCTGAAGTCACTAGAAGTGACTAAAATTATCACTAGGACTGTTATTAATTTGTCATCAGTTTTGTCATAATCTGGTTGTCCTTTAGCTCAAGGTCGGTTAAAAAGTGGAATTATATTGGTAAATGTAAACAAATATTAATTAATTTGAAATAATTTATATAAACATAAAATTATAAACGATTTAATGAAAATAATGGCTAGCCATAATAATTAATAAATTAGAGTAAAAAAGAATTAATAGAATAATTATTAAAATTAATTGTCGGTTATGCTTGAAATTGATTTAAATTCTTGCTATGATTACGACAACACTAACACAACAGAAAACCGGTCCTATTTAAATAACATACCAACATTGAATCTTACTACCTTAACCTACAATGATTTCTTCGTAAATTACTTACTGAAGAATCAAGCTTGCGTCATAGAGAACGTTGCCACAAATTGGGAATCGACCCAATTTTGGGTCTTACATGATGATCTACATGAAGATAAGAAATCAAGCTGTGCTAAGGCTCCCAATTTTTCGTACTTAAAAAACAAGTACGGTTCTCAAATCGTCACAGTTTATGACTGTGAGCAAAAGTATTACAACTCGCAAAAAACTACACAACGTACATTCGAAGAATATGTAGCATATTGGACAAATTACATTGAAAATAATTACGACAAAGCTCTTCCTCTACTTTATTTAAAAGATTGGCATCTGAAAAATACTAACAAGGATCTTATGACTCTTTGCAAGAATATCGAAGGTTCCAATACCAATCAAGTAAAAGAAGATAATTTTTATGAAGTTCCTTTTATTTTTGCCTCTGATTGGTTAAATGAATACTTCTGTGCCAACCTCGAGGATGATTATCGGTTCGTTTACATGGGGCCCCGAGGGACTTGGACCCCTTTTCATTCCGACGTTTTTACATCTTACAGCTGGTCTGTCAATATTTCTGGAGAGAAAAAATGGATTTTATTTCCGTCGAAACAAGAAAAACTTTTACAAGACCGTCTAGGCAATTTACCATATGATGTATCAGCCATTAAACACGAAGAAGTAAAATCTTTCGAGATCATCCAAAGACCCGGGGATGCGATTTTTATCCCTTCGGGATGGCATCATCAAGTTTGGAACACAAAGGACACTATTTCTATAAATCACAATTGGGTCAACGCTTGCAATATTAAAACAATGTACTACGCTATGGTACAAAATTTGGGTTGTGTTAAGAATGAAATAGAAGATTGCTCGGATATGGACAATTTTCTGGAACATTGCCAAGTTATGCTTAAAGCTTCGTTTGGAATCGATTTTGTCCAGTTCTACGACTTCATTAGGTACATCTCCGTGAGGCGTTTGAAGGCATTAATAGATTCCCAGGCAAGCGTTATCTGTAGTGAATTGTACATTTTAGGTAAAAATCACATTGTTTTTGATTTAAAAGCTGTGAGAGAAGTTTTGGAACAATTTGTACTTCATGAGGACTTTGATGTTTTGTTGGAGAAAATTGTAAAACTGGGCAATGGGAAGGAAGTTGTTCTAAATCCAAAAGAATTGTTGGAGGAGGTTAAAAAGGCTATTGAAATATAATGTTTTACGATTTTTGATACTGATGTAGATGTAGACCAGTCAGTCCCAAGTAATACTGGACATCCTTTGTAGGTATATCAGTTTATGTCCTTTTTATACGATTGATGTCCCATGTATAAGTCTGGCCGCATCCACTTCTTATAAGGGTGATATTCACAAAAACAAGGATTCAATAGGTATTTTCGTTACCATAAGTATCTGCCAACAAATCCTGTAGGATTTCTATAACGATTTCTAATAGGAGTAGTAGACAGCGCCACTTAGCAGGAAAATGTTGCCTATATGTAACAAATTAAATATTTTTGAAGTCCACGGCCTTGTAATGTTAAACTATTTCAATGTCAAATTTTTTTAAAGAGTTTTATGGAAAATAAAATTATTTAGTTATTTAATTTGTTTATTTTTGTTAAGTTACATCATTTTATAAGCTATGATCCACTTTTGGAACATTTTTATACATTTGCAAACTGATTGTAAAAAGTGCAAACGAATCATTTTGGAATTGAAGTACAAAATATGTGAACTAAGAAATTGAAAATAAATATGTATACTAATTAATGAAAATAAATACTTTGGTCACGAGTAAGTTACAGTTCAATTTTATAAATAATTTTACTTAGTTTAAAACTTTATTTATAGTAGGTAGGATTTTGGAATTCGGAAACAGGTTTTTTGAAGAGTGGGTTTTCTCCAGCGTGCCATTTAGACATTTTCTTTTCGTTTTCGAATTTGGCGTATTCTCTCTTGTCATGTATGACCGTAAATATTTTCCATATCGCGAGGAGGACTAAGCCGGCTAGAACAATGCTTCCTATTAGACCCAAAACTAAGACTAAAACGTAGGGTTCGTTGCAAATTTTGGACTTTTGCGCCTTCACCTCCAATCTCTTCTCGCTGTCGTACCCATATTGGAATAAAAATTTGCAATTTTCAGTATCGTAGCCGACGCAAAGTTTAACATCATTCGAGAGGTTTTCTTCTTCAATTTTCTGAACCACTTCGATATTATAGTTGCAGTGGATATTGCACTGGTTTTGGTCGTATTTCCCTTCCTTGTAAACTCGGCACTCGACGCAAGGAGTCAACTCTTGGCATTTCCCTTGGCACGTGGGACAATCTTCGCAATATTTTCCGTTATACGGGTTTTTGCATATGCATTCTCCACAATTGCATGTCCCGGCTCCGGAACATTTTTCCTTTGGATTGTTAGGGTCATAGCAAGCGTTCTCATTAGTTTGGCAATCGCAACCTTCTCCTCCCCAACCAGTTTTACAGTTGCATATTCCGCATCTACAGGTTCCTTGCCCGTTGCACAATTTCCCTTGGACTATGGTGCATGATGTGTCATCGCACTGACAATATTTTCCATACAATTTTTCATTGCATTCACATTGACCACACTTGCATATCCCCTGTCCTGAGCAAATCTCCGTTTGGTTCTTGTCCTTCCTGCAGCCGTCCGTGTTATTTGTGAGGATGCTATCATTGTTGCACTCGCAATTATTCCCGTAATAACCATCATTACACTGGCAAATTCCACATTCATACGTTCCTACAGAGGCGCAATGGTTCTTATCATTTGGAATCGCATTCTTCTCACAATCGCTGCAGTCACAAGTCACCGTAAGTTCGATGGAAATCGATTCTTGGATGCCCTCGGGTTTGATTTTGATGATCCTGGGTTGCTTGCCAGTAGGGCAGCTCTTGGGGGTTATCATGGCGGTGAACTTGATTGTCTCTCCCACATGGACATTGTTGCAAACGTTTGACATTCCGCTGGAGGTGCTGGGGCAGTCTGCTGAGTATTTGATTTCCACATCGTGGATTTGTCCGTTGTCAGACATTTTTACACTGTCTGCTATTTTCTGGAAAGAAAATTATGGTTATAGGACTATAGGTATGTATAAATATGAGTTCTGCAATTTTTGAGTATTGCTACATTATGGATGAGTATTGTTACGTTATAGATTATTTATCTTTGGTGCTGTCCATGTTAGGAGGTATAAAATTATTATACGTTTACAATTAATGCACTATCCTCTTGTAAATTGCTTATATTTTAACAAGTAAAGTTTTGGCACAACTCGCGTTGTGTCAAAACGTTACTTACTACAAAATATAAACAATTCACAAGAGGATAGTACATTATTTTTAAACCTATAATGGATTATTTAGCTTAAGAGATACTGGATTATAGATTTCTTTGTTCAAAATTTTATTTTCTTCTTTGATCTTTTATATTTATTTATTACTTTTGTCGGATATCAGAAGTCTTTGTGGGATCATACAGTCATCTGTAGATTAAACAGATATGAGCAACCCACTCTAAAAGACTTTTTTGAAGACCCGAGATATCAAGTTTATTCGCATAGATGTACTTTCTAATAATCTGCCTAATCTGCAATCTGTAAGATTGAGACTATAAAATCATCTCTTCCTTCACTTGATCTGGATATGGAGGGCTGATCAATAGTTTAGGTTGACCAAGCTAAAAATCTATTTTAGATGATCCATAACATTTTCTTCTCACGTTGACTAAATACTCTAGAAAGCTTTCTTACACTTTAGTCAATATATGCACTTAAATAGGCACTTTTTAAAAATAGATGATAGAATCAACCCGTTTACCTAGGAGGCACTTGAACAGTGATACGTGCTTTACTATTTTTTTATACTACATATATTATAAAATTGTTTGCATTGGAAATACATTTATTATTAGCCGTGTTCGCTGTACGGTCTCGAATCAATCTGGGATTGTTTCACGCACTACAATACCATGCAAATATGGCCAAAAAATAAAACAAATAATATATATATATATACCTGCGAAATATATGTACTCTTTCGAACGTGGTTAGAATAAATTTCCTATTGCTTTCTAATGCCGCATACGCGGTGTTATAGTTCGTGAACTGGTACCGGATAGATCTGGGATCGTCACCGCGAACAAGCCTTAATAATAATTTATGTATTATAAAAATCTGCAACCAGGAAGAGTTTACCACTACATACTTACGTTATAATTGTCCTTAATTAACTCGACGACGTTCTTGGACTGAACATCCAAAGCTCCAACTCCAGAGTTTTCAATATTCTTTTGCAGCTCCTCGTAACTCTTATATATCCTCTGGTCGGGTTTCGCAGCAATAGCAAAAATAATGTTGTAGTTGTTTCTCTTAGCCACATAATTAATGTGTGAAATCGAGGGATAATCGTAAACCAAGTCGTGTGTGTATTGATTGTTGACCATGTGGCATTGACCATCGTTTGGTTCGACAATCCCAGCTAATTTTCCATCTCCAGCGATATGGAAATCTGCATCGCTGGAAAACACAATTATGTGCCTCGCCTCATCCCGCCATCCTATGACATCCTTGCAGACCATCGCTTGCATCAATGCGTCAAAGCCACCTTCCGGGGCATCTAGATTTCCGGAAACCGGAGCTTCTCTCACTTGCTTTTCGAAAGCTTGTCCGTTTTCCGTTAGGGTCAGATGGTTCTTAAAACTGTACGGTGCGGTGCAGTTGTCACAAGGGGATTGCAGTTTGCTCTCCACTGTGCTCACGTAAGGCAAATCAACTTTATCGACGAAGCTTCCGAAGCCCAAATGGAACTTTTTCGTGATGTTCTGCATGGTGTTCACGAGTGTCTTGCCGAGCTCGGCCAACTTGTTCTTGTGCTGCTTCATCGAAGCTGACAAATCCATTATGTAGTACAAATCCACCGGATAGTCCTTGGCTTGTTGGTAGATGAAGGTAAAGTTGTATGATTCTCCTTTCCGGAGAGTTAATTTAATTTTCTGGGGCTTCATCTGGATGATTTGGTTTCCTTCTGAGGTTATGGGTTTGTCTTCCACAACTTCACTTTTCACCTTAGGGTCGACTATGTTTGTCCTTTCGCACCAGTCATGTATACTGTCAAAGGTCTTCGGCAAGCAGTGGGTCGTGCTATAAGTCGATGAATTCATCTTGAATAAAACAATAAAAACTGCATTAGAAATTGTGATGTATAAGTCTGAATTATTCTGTATAAATATGAATTTCAGTTTCCTCCTTGCTTATATATTTTTGATAATTATATTAAAAAACCACATCGTGGTGAGACAGTGACGTCATTAATGTAAGAGGTAGTTTTTGCATTAAAGTAACTATATGTTTAACAGGAGCACCTATGTAGTAGAATAAGAATTATGATGAAATATTTATTTGGTTTCTTATTACGAAAATTATTTACATCTTAACTGAAATTGCTTGATGTTTGCTTACACATACAATATCTGTACCAATACTGTAAATAAATCATTTCCTAGGTCGTTCTTTATAATGTAGAGGCATAAGGGGCCACCCAAAAATTTGGTCGAATAACATTTAGTCAAAAAAGGTTACAAAATTCACAAATATATGCAGGTAATTATACTGATTCCTAAATTTGTTGTCTTGAATAATAGCACCTATTTGATCATAGTAAGTTTAAAAAGTACAATTAATTCGAAAAAGTAAAATTATAGTAGAAAAAGTAAAATTCTGGAAGAAAAAGTAAAATTATAGTAGACAAAGTAAAATTCTGGTAGAAAAAGTAAAATTATAGTAGAAAAAGTAAAGTTATAGTAGAAAAAATAAAATTACAGTTTCTGTAAAGAAAAGAAATGTTTAGATGAGTTGCTTGGATACACACTAAAAAATATTAGCGATTTTACATAAAAATGCGTTACATAATTACTTTCTCGCAGAGAAAGTATAGTGATCATGCGAAAAAAAATTTTTTGAGATTTTGATGATTCTCGACGTTTTGAGCGATTTTGAGTCGATTTGGCCCTTTTTTGCTTTTTTGTCTGTCTGTGTCTGTGTGTGTGTGTGTGTGTGTAAACACGATAAGTCAAAAACGACTTGAGCTGGATCGATGAAATTTGGTATGTAGTCATTTGAGCTAAA
>JAWQRP010001838.1:0-17467 GCA_033557875.1 Quadriops clusia | reverse complement strand
GATTTAAAATATGTAAAAAAAATTCATCTTCATCATCACTTTTATGGATCCAAGTGCGCTTGCGCAAAAACTATGCGCGGCAAAACAAAACACTACTAGTGTTTTTTGGAGCTCTTTAGGTGCTGAGTAAATCCTGCAAGTTTTATTGTTCTAAGTTTGTTAATAACGCTGTAATTTAATTGGGCCGCCTTAGCTGGACCACCCTGTATGTACACGATTTTTTAAAAGGATAATTTCAAATATTTACATTAACATTTAAGACCCCTTTACCACTTGACAATGTGGATGTGGAGACTTAATTTGGATCGACCCGTCCATTAAAAACAGATTCGTATCTTAAAAATTGCTAGATTAATTGAAAAGGGTCTCAGTAGATAGTTAGAAGTATAAGCAAATAAGTTCGAAGAGCGAATATTTTTTCGTGCCGCTTTCACGAGTAAGCAAATATAATGAACTGCCGAAATTAATATTCAACAAGGAAATTCGATTAAACATCAAAGAATTAACAAAAGCTGGGTGGAAGGAGCCCGGGGCAGAGATAGCAGCAGCGATTAAACGGGAATATATATAGATATTGGGTGGAAAAAAGGTACCGAAGCTTCGAAGCTCCATTTTATCAGTCAGCGAGCATCTTCAAAAAGTTTTCCGCTTGCGCCAAGGTGGAAATTGCCTCTTGTTTTCCCGGCCGTATATTTTCTAATTAAACTCTGCCTTTTGGGCATTTGTTTATCTGGAGACGGGTCTAATAATACAAATTCTGTCGGTGTAGGAACTTCGGGGAATACTTCGCCCTGCAACTCCTATTGTATTCAACTGGAGGACCGGACTGCCCCTGTTGTTATCTCAATCAACTGTAACGAACGTTTTCGGCAGCAGAATTAGGATAAACGTTTAATTACGCAACTTAAGATACGCTCTTCTTACAAATTCAATTCGGCCACACGTTAACGTCAATTAAGCCAGTTCATCCCCTTCAGTTTTCTTTCAGCTATCTGCGCTTCAGGGGCAGAATATTAAATTGAATTAATTTGCAATTTAGACAATTTATATTTAATTTGCTTGTTATAATAGGCCATAAGTTGTTTTCTGTTATACTCGTAATTTAATTCACAGCTTTCGATTTTAATCCAAAACCAAAATTTAATTACCAATAAATTTTAAATTTCGCGTAAACTGTACATCTGCAAAATATACATCATTAACTTTATTACGTATTTATTTACAGCGGAAATAAAATGTTTGCAACAAATTACCCGCAGTTGAATGGAATTTTGCGCGCCATGCAAATGTGCAACAATAAATCCAGTTTGATATAACGTTCGCCTCAATTTACACAAATATAATTTTATAAATGAATGGTAAATAAAGCGAGTGCGTATATACGTGTGCTCGAAAGGATCCGGATATCGTTGAGAGACTGTGAGAACCTGAAAACAATATCCCCAACAGTAGTTTGCATTTCATTATTTCGCCATGACTCATTTGAGGAAACGTTACGTCTTAACGCAATTCTCCATGATTAAATGCACTTTTATATGGGGCAATTAAGGTTTAAAGCGTAGAAAATTAAAGAACAACAAAAAAAAATGGAACAAAAGAACTACATACTTTGTTTTAGGATTACGTCGTTTTAATTAGGTCCTCGTTAACTTACTGATTTCCTTTTGCCGGAAACTACTCTAAGCTATTGTGTACCTTGACTTTTTTATTTTAAATTTTGTGCTGATATAAGCGGGCACCATAAATGTTATTACGGACAACGCAAACTTTTACTTTGAGAGCTACCTTTAAAAAGGGCCGTCTTAAAAATTAAGTTCTTAACTCCCTCATTCCAAAGAACTGCTTCCGCGTCCTTTAGCGACAAATAATTAAAATATTCACCCAGCAAAAAGCCGGCGTCCGAAAAACGCCAACTAAGAACTTTGTTGTAAAAGAAGTTGTAAAATTGTTTAACCTGGCCGAGCAAATATTTTACTTTAATTATTTCGGGCCCCCAAGGCGACTTCTGGTTCGACTCCTTTTAAGTCGAGAGGATCGTTTTGATACGATGAGTAACGCCAACTAGAATAAGTGGATGTGCAAGGAACCACGAAAATTAAATCATTCGTCCCAGCACAACAATAAGTGAGTCATTTAGTATGCTCTGGTGCCTCACTGAGAGCAGGGAGACATTCGGATTTCGTCTGATTCAACATATTCATTTTGTTCTGGAAAAGTAAACATTTATTTTGGAGGTTTTTTAAATTGAAGTTAATAAAAATGTGTAAGGGTTTTTAATTAAATTTTATTAGTATCCTGTTTCCAAGTTTAAATTACCAAAAGTTCCACTCTATGTGGAATATTAATTAATCTTAATTGGCCAACCCTATAGCTTCAAATGTAAAGAGAGAACCATCCAGCAATTTTTATGTCGTGTGTGCACTTAATTGAACATTAAACCCTGCAAATCTGATGAATGAAAATTAAATTATAATTACTGGTAATTGCAACACTCACTATTCCCCCGCTATACAGCTCCGAGCTTACCATTTAATTACGAGCCTCTGTTTAATTTATTTGAAGGAACACAACGAACTCTTGATTTCATCCGTAATTAATAATGAAAGCCGTCTGGCTGGTGTAGATCGTCTTAGTCTAATAGTTTATGCATAAACATAATTTTCAAGAGCCATTCTTCTTCCTCGGCGCATCGTGAGACCCTTGAGTTTTTCACACCCGAACTACAGAAGTGTAACGATGCCCGCCCCCCTTGGTAACCTCTGCCCTCCGGTCGATGAGTCTTGTGGTAGCTCTTGGGCGAGAGGTATGACGGGGGCACCATGTGAACGGAAGACCCTAATACACAATGGGTAAGACAGGTGAACTGCTGTAGATTACAGGTACAGTTTTTTCAAGCTCCGGTCTTTGACTGTGAGTGTATTGTTTATTCACTAAATCGTTCGCCGAAGGAGGGAACAGGTTGGCGATTAAATTAGATCTGACCTTTTCTACTAAATTGGTCCGATTTTATCACTTTTGTAGTCGGCTTTTTTCTTGGTTTATTAGGCAAATTACCAACGTGGCCTAACGGAGGAAACGGCATTCACTCTTTGGCAATTTCAATTTCATTGTTGCCTGCTATCTCTCTTTGCACACCATGTAATTTCTTCGTCGTGGTGTATGGCATTAAAAAGGCATTAGATTAGAGCGACATAATTCAATTACTTCGAATAACAACTATGACATTACTAGCGGAATTAAATTTTAGTGCAATTCCCTTGGGACATGAATGTTCTCAATCAGTTATCTGTGCATCAATTTTAACTCATGGAGAAAACATACTAAAAGCAAAAGCAACTTTCGTAAAGCAAAAAAACGTAAGTCGTATTATTACAGTTTTTGTATGCATCTTCTAACTATGGACTCAGAAATTATCATTTCAGGTATCTAGATACATACAAGCAATTAAATATGACCACCAGTAATTCAAAGTTGCCCAACAAACCGGTCGCTTTCAGAGCCATCGCATTGCGTGCTCGCCTTCTTCAAGAAAGGGGTTCTTTTTTGTGGAGTTGCGTGAGACCTCCTCTTCCGTTTTATTTTATTAGAGATAGTTTTTAATGTCATTACACGTAAGCAGGTAAAACAGATAAGATAGCGTCGAGAACGCATGTAAACGCGACCACGTTGGCCAAGAATAAATAATTAATAGGGATTATGAGCGTGTCGCAAAAAAATATAACCGCACCAGTATTAGCATAATTATCCGCAATCATAATGCCATTACTATTAAGAAAATCTCACTGAAGTTGGGATATTTATATCGTTACGAAAGCTGCATTCCCACACCATTTTGCAGCATCTTGTTCTTGCTACCGCGATAATTAACATAGTTTTAGGTGGTTAGGTAATGCAATTTGGAAATAAAAACTGTGACATATTTCTCGTTTATTGCACTTATAGGGACCATTTAGCAACTTTGACGCGTGATTGCAGTTAAGCGTTTTTGTTATTATTGCATTATCTTACGTTCCCTATGCATATGATATGATAATGTTGCAATAAAAACCCTATCCACACATTGCCATCTGTAGATAATACGTGGAACACACGGATTTATTTTAGCAGGTGGTTTTTATCAACAGCTGCTCTAGAGTACCCCGAAATTGGGCTTTCAAATTGACAAAAATAGGCAGATGCACGAAAAACGTTAATAAACAGCCGGCAGACGCGTGCCAGAAAGAACCTTTTGTTGGATGTTTGCTGTTTTCTTGCAAAATATACCGGAAACAAGTGAGTCTAAAACATTTTTTTTAACAGGACGCTCTCTGTGTCGCAAACCCTATAGTTTAACTATGTTAGCGTGTTAAAAAAAGTTGTCTAACTTTTTAATAAATTTTCCAATAGCGTCAAGAACAATTTACTTAAACCTTAAGGGTACAATGACTTCTAAACGTTTGAATATTATATATAAAAAAAACTGTAAAATAAAATACACCGTTGCAAGTTTCTTTCGGGCTTTCCGTTTGTTGGAGGTCTGGGATGAGGAGCTGGCTGCTGACTTTCCGCGGTATTAGAGGCAGTTATAATAAAAATGGTAAAATCCTCAGAGGAGAGCCCAACTCCTTTATATTATGCCAAACTATTGGAGGCCATAAAAAGTCATATATTTTCAATTTCAATATAAAAGTATCCCAGCAAAGATGCCATATATATTCCATATTTCTGTGTATATAGGTCAGTTTTACAGTACAATAAAACGAAGTTCGCTTCATCAACAATTCAATTCGTATACGCTTACGTATTTTGACGTTTCCGGACTATCTATCGCATTCGCACAAATTTGCCATGCCGAACTTTAGGCGAGCTTAACTTCGGGACTCTTTTAAAGTACATAAAATTACCGGTCATTTGTATTCAAATCAAAACGGACAGGAATATAAAATTATATGGAGCAGCATCTATAGAGTAAATAAAATTGCCTTTACGCATAATTTCGTATCGAGTAGCATTATTTATTAATAGAAAACCCACGGACCAACCGCTTGTGACAAATATTAATGCCCCAACATTACCTAAAACAGTTACATATACGAAAACACTAGCGCAGTAATTTACTTGAAAGGTTTTTCGCATAGTGCTACAAGTCGTAACGGCAAATAGGTGGGATGAGAAAAAATCCATGTTCAACAAGTTTCTTTAGCACAGATCCTTGCAACACGACATTAGTTATTTTCCGCCAATTCCAGCCATTTATCCTCTTTGAAAAATATGGGCTGGCTCGCGTGATACAAACTTTTGTACCCAGAAAATACGTAGCGTTATCGCTCAGTAAACGTGCCCTTCCTCTGTCATTCATTTGTAATAATTAAAAATTATAATTCAACTTTTACGATAGTTTTTACTTTTTATATTCGTTTGGACTTCAGTTGTCATCGCCCTATAATCATTAGCTAAATGGATGTTGAGTTTAGTACTAATTAAATCTACATATACATTTATCCCCGTGGACGTTATCGCCATGCTAGGAAATCACGAAATGCAAAGTTCTCTGGCCGTAAAAAGTGTCTCGTGTTAAGAACAATTAAATGCAAATGAAAAATTTCATTCCTCGTCGGAGGCCCCGGAATAATACGTATATAATTACGGTAAAAAGGGATGAGAAGTAAAACAAGTTGTAAAAAATTCTGGGAATGTGGGGGAAGTTTACGAGACACGATGGTATTAATTTTCTTGTATCCTTTCTGATACCTGATTTTTTGCCCCGGACGCACCGCGCCCTGCTGTATTTATTCCGCGCCAAAAAACTAAGTAAAAGTTTTTCATTCTTTAATGAAAATATTTTGTAATTTATTTTCTTTTGTTGTACTGCAAATGAAAAAATACACGCCAGCTGCTCCACGAAACATTAAATCCTTTTTTGTAATTATTATTCTTGATATGAGTGTTGATATTACAGATTCAATACTATCTACCTATAACTATACTATACATAAATATTAAACCTGATTTTTATCAAATGCCCAGTAATAAAGCAAGTCAATTTACTTAAACCTGTGCATAAAGGAAATCTACGCCAGTACATTACGCTGTACAGTTATATCGACTCTACACGTATTTTCTTTATTATTAAATCAACTCCTTTGTGGTTTATTGCTGCTACACTATGTCATATTATAACTGGAGAAAATGATAAATGAACTAGTTCGCTCTGACCTTCAACTTTTTACGAGATTTACCTCTCACCTTATGGCAAGACTACAAATCCGTCACCTACATTACAAGATTATTATTTCACCTTTTGAGACTTTACATTTAAGTCATAATTACTATGAATCATAAGTCCGTTAACGCCCTATTTCATTCTCATCCAGCCAGCCGCTTTTATTAATAACTAACCAACGAATAAAACCGTTAAAATTAATAGACAGCAGCACAGGTACATATTATCTTAAATCAGTGCATGACTTTCGATTCATTATAATAAAATCATATCTTGTGTATTATTATTTATAAAGTTATGATCGAATCGGGAATCAGGGTCTTAAAAGTTGCATTAACTCGTACTAATAGAGCTTTCACATCCTGTTCCACGAAATCAGTCCTGCTGAAAGTCGCCCGCGCTTAAAATACATTTCCAAACAGGAAGTCATCGATTTGTAGCCGATTTAAGAACACCTCCGATACAATTAACGAAAAGTGCATTGTTAGTAAGCAGGTCCCTTCCGATGAAAGTAAAATTGATCGGAGTACATAAGTTTCCCTTGTTTTCGGGCGCCGATTCGTATTTTTATTCCACATTTCCCGCTCCCCGAAAGGATAAATGACGTCGATTAAAGGAGGAGAATTTAAATTTCCTTAACTTACCTAAGTTTACAGCAGAGGACTCCATTTTTCAGTAGTATTTCTTACGGAATTGCACCAGTTTACGCTTCAAGATCTCATTAGTAATCTGAAAAAGAAAAAGAAACATAAAAATGACGTTTTTTAGGTAATAAAATAAAATACCTATAGGTACGCACTTCCGTTACACGAAAAATAAAGAGTATTACTGTCGCTTGTCGTTAAAAACAAAGAGCAATTTGCACTAGTATGTTTGCCGAACCTTATAAATAATGTATGAAATATGAACAATACGTAGACAATACATTCCAACGAAGGGAACGGAACACTCAGATTGTCTTTTCTTTGCATGCTGTTGACAGGGTTCTTTCGCAATTTTAAGAACAGGCATTCGTAAAGGTTATATTGCAATTAGACGTGTGATTAATTATCTAAGCCATTTGTAGCCCGTTTCAGACAACACCTGCATAGGAAACCACCAATCACTCAGGATATTGCACTACTAATTATTAAAAATGTTTGCCCGCAGGTGCGGCGATATTTCTTTCATTGAAGCTCCAATTACGAGTGGCTCACGCGGTGGTCTTCTTATTTTTCCCGATGGAAAATTCAACAAGTCAGTCTTAATTGCAGATATCTTTTTGAGTGATGGTTAGCTGGGTCTAATTGAAGAATTGCGCTGTGAAGTTTCACTACAAAGAAGTAATTGTGCGAATAAATAGTTCGTGGTATTATAGGCCAATGGTGTTATCCAAAAGGCCGAGATACATACGTATGTAAAGTTCTTTGTGCAAACGGCACAAGTCGTTTAAGTAAGGAAAATTATTCTCCTTAACGACTGTGACGGTTTTGTATATCAACCCCTAGTTTTAATTTAGAAGTCTAAACAAATTTAATTTAAAGTTATTTACAGAAGTCATTTGCTCAAAATCTAAATTGACAGAGCAGCCAAGAGACTAGCGAAGGAGATGGAAGGAAAGAGTATATTTTAGTTAATTGCACATATTTAATTAAGTAACTGGAATTGTGCCTGTAATGTTCCTCCTCCATCAGGAAGAGCAATATAGCTCGTTCAAAGCGAAGCCATGGAACATCAAACAAGGAAGAAGAACGGAGTCAGGGAAGTTCGAGCCTCGAAAGTCAAAAAGTAGAGACTTATTTGTTAACTGGGGGAATAGAAAATAATTAAAACAATTAGATTGCGCTTTGTTTCGAGAGAAACACTGCTGCACAAGCACAAGTGGACTCGAATTGCCGTAGCTAGGTATTTCTATAAGACGTTTAAAAGTCTCTTACATAACCTTCAGTACTCCTCTCTTTTACTACTTTTCCCCCTTGCCCATCCACTTCCCCCAGATCCTCATCTCCTTAGACCTTGTCTTTTCATCCCTCTCCTCCTATAGACCTTTTCTTAGACTTCTATTTCAGACCGCATTATTAAAATAAAAGTAGCCTAGTAACAACTTCATTCATAATTACGTTTAACATAAAGCAAGAAATTAAGAATCCTTTGTACGTATAATGGAAGTCCTTATTTTATATCTCCCGTACCTTCTGGGAACAATTCCGTTTCCTCTACTCTGCGGACATTCTCTCTCTTTGCCCCATTACAGACCTTAGAAATAGAGCAAGACGCAAAGAATTAACTTGGCATAACTTTTTTCTCGTGCATAATGGCGCTACACACAATTCTCATGGAACAAGAAATGTTAATAAGTCTAATTGCATGTATCTTCGGGTAAGATCTTGTTCTCAGGGAAAAGTTCACGCAGTATTGCCGGCAACCTTATCTCCTGAACTTGGATGGCTAATTATTGTAGGATTTTAAAATACATTATGCGCCTGCTCTATTGTGCTGACAAGATATCCTGCGTTCGCCTGAATGGCGGGGGCCCTACTTGGGAATTTACGGATAATAAATGGAGTTTAATAACGTGATTTATGCAGTTTAGAGAATAAACGGCCCTCGGAAACATTACTTCTTTTGTATTAAAGGAAAATAGCCATGATTTAGCCCTCTGCTGCTTGCTGCTCCGCTCTTATCTTTAATTATATATCGCGTCAACAGAACCGCATCGCGGGTTGCCATGAAGATTTTAAAACGCTTTGCGCTTTATTTTATCTTCCAAATTACACATTACGAGTAGGTACTGCAGCCATAATTCACGGTATATGTGTATTATGATTCAGAGAAACGCTTGCGTTTAAATCTGAGCAAAATTGGGATTTGGCACAATTGGCGGCAGCGCGCGACTATTACTGGTAAGCTTTGTTGGGTTCTGTTTTGATTGTATCAGACAAGCGTTTAATAAAAATGTGCAAAACGGTATTTACACGCTTCATGCTTCCATAGTTTAGTAATGTAGTAGTTAAGCAATTCAATTAAAGTCTGGTTCTAATATAGATCAAAACATAGATGCCGCACTTAAACTAATTACTTTTAGATTGAGCCAGTCTTCGTGGTATTACGAAAGTTACAGTTATTGTTTGCTATCACATTAATAATGACTGTCGTGCTAACTATGTAGTATTTGCGTTTTTTGAGTTTCTGCAAATTAACTGCGTTAACGGTATTGCAAGGCGGTCTTAATTAAGAATGTGGTTTTCTGAAGTTGGTTATTTTTATAGTATCAAATTAACTAGCATTAAGATCCATTTCTGTATTTTAAGTCTTTATATTTACACATTATTTAAGACCTATCAGTTAATTTGCTAGAAGTCTAAAAGAATATTAATATATTTATGTGAGATTGTGCGTACATATTTACGGGAGGAACTTTTCTTTATACGTTAGGTTCACATGTGCTGTCATCGACCATCAGGTTAATCAATGGATACATCGTTTAAGTGAGTCGTAAATAAGTTGCTGACCTTAAACTTGTCCAATTTACATTCATTTCTTTTTGATTCATGAAAACATTAATTACAAACAGTAATTTTTGTTCGGTTTATTTTTCTCTACGTTCACCTTCGCAATCTACATCGTATAATTAAAATCTTAAAGCTACTCCCATTCAATTAAATTCCGGGCGAATTAGCTGCTGCAGCTTCTAAGCTGGATGCTGGGTTACCTTCCTATATCCTAGATGGCGTTAGGAGTACGATAGCTCCATCAATATGTACTACTAAATCTTTAGCTCTACGGAAGTAAGTTCCAAAGCAAACTGAATAAAATATTTTTCATCCCCCAAGGCCAGGCATAGGCAGACTCATTACATTTGTTTATAATGCATTATTTAGACCGGACGTATTGATTATACTGCACATATCGTAAATTTAACCTTTGAATATTTTATTTCAATATCCCAATTTGATCTGCAAATAAGCAAATCGTAAATCGTTTTATTGCTTGTTTATCGATATTACATGGAATGTTTAGTATATCTTATTGATGTAATAGTAGGTGAGAACGAGATTTATGTAACTATTGAAATTAATGAATTGCACTAGTAGTAGATGCATGCTTATATTCCAGACAATGTTGATAAGAAATAAATACTTGAAAAATAATTCCAGTCCTTGTTAAAGTTAACTTGTTGTGTTTTCCTCGGTTCGACTTGTTCTTCTGTCTATTTGCTACTAAGGTTTTCCCGAAAGGCGAAATTTAAGCGGAAAATTTCATCGCTTTTATAAGAAGAGTGTCCTTAAGTTAAAAAGCGCTTCAGTTCCAAACAAGATTTAATTTTTGTGGTGTTCTGGACTTTAATGTGTTTCGCGGAGACCATCTAATTTAAAAAGTGTACCCAGCGGAGTTTATTAAGCCAGCAAGTTTATGCAATATTACGAAGAAAATAGTTTTACGACGAGCCGCATAGACGCGAATTTAAATAGCGCCCTTTGTTCTTGCAACTTTTAACGACAGTTAATTATTTACTAAAATCGCGCCGAGCTGCTTCTCCGCCCGAAATAAAAGTTCCTAGTTTCCAAGTCGGCGGGCAGGATCGCGTTTACAACCCCTTCTTCCATTACCAACGCAACATAAAATTTATTGCTCAACTTTCATAAATCAATAAAGCCATTGTCACTTGGGGATTATGAACTACGTGCTTGACTATGTTGCAATGAATGCAGTTTTAGGCGATTACTTTGCTTTAGCATTGATTTTCTATTGTAACTTGGCTGTACACAATTTCATGTAACTAAACTTGTTTTCCTTTGTTGGTAATTTGTGATTTTCCTGAACATCGAATGCTCCGATTAAAACAATTAGAATTGAATTTGTAGCTTGGTATCGAATGATTGCAATCAGTAAGCATATTACGGAATTAAAAGCAAATCACCAAATTAAATGATTGGCACTTTCATTTCCTATTATTGGAACTTAATACCTAAATATCATTCCGTGGGCGTTTAGTTACCGGAATGAATGTCTGCATCCTGACATAATAGCCTAGAAGTAAATGACTTTGTTACATTCACGCACCCACATGTTTATGTCCCATACAACTAAATTTCAACACCTACACCTGTGGTTAACAACTTCTCAAATAACATGAATTTTGTTTCTGCGCAGGAGTGGAAACAGTTACTGATTATAATAATATATTTTATATGTATTTTAAGCACATGTGCACACTGTTTTATGTATAAATAGAATGGGTATGTTTCTTGATATGGGCGCGATGTTAAGGTCAAGCCTTTTTCCTTTTTGAATTAAATAGGCAAGCCGTTGGCGTCCGTCTTATGTATTTAAATTAAATGGCTATTAGGTATTTTCTGCGTCTACCGGAAATTACGGTAAAAGTACCTTTACTATTCGAATAGCAGTTCAAGGAGTTAAATAATTTAAAACGGTGCATGCGGTTTCATAATGAGCTACGCAACGAGTGATAAACAAAATTAAAAATAAAGGTGAGAAGGAAATAAAATGAAAGAGATGGAGCCATTAAGGATTAAGTGTCCTGGGAAGAAATATGTGTAATGAGAATAACCGTATAAGATACGGCTGCGTGGAAAAAAAAAGCAAAAAAGAAGAAAGTAACACTCGGCAAAGTCGTTAACTTCCATACATATTGGCGCTATTAGCAATTTTCCATAAATTTTGTACCTGTTACGTATACCTAAATGCCGATTGTGTTGGACAAAAAACGTTCCTTCCCACCGTAAGCGAGTAAAACGGAAAATAATGTTATTTTATAATCTAGAAATCCTTCCGACAAGCCGAAGACTATCAGAGGAAGAACCTAAATGGCGAGGGACTACAGGTGCCTAAAAAAACGTTCAAATTGACATTAATTTCCTTTTCCCCTACATAGCGCAGATCGAGAGGATTTCCTGTCGTTTTATGGATTCATCAAATATATCGATTAAAATGTTCTTGTTTGTTCAATAAACATGCATGTTAATTAAATAAAGTAATGTTATTGGCTTCTAACTTCACAAATATATGTATTTGCAAGTAGAAAAGGATTTGATTTTTGGGAACTGACGGTCTTAATTATGCCGTTAAAAGAACCCGGCGAATTAGAATAAAATTATTTGCACGTTTTCTACTTGGTATTTACATATTTAGATTTATTTACGTAACGAATATGTGATATAAGTAGGGTTTTATAATTCGGGGCTCGTTGAGGTTGTAACAGTATATGTTTATCCCAACATGGCTCAACTTCCAGAAAATTTACTTTCAAGATACATATCTCCCAATTAGTGAAATTGGCTTTGACTCCCTATTCATGAGCGCATACATAAATTAAAGACTAGGGCTGTGCAAACCGTTAATAATAGGTTCATAAATAGTGTGCATGGCTCGGATGGAGGACTTGTCTCGGAGACTACAGCGTGGCAGCAACAGACAGGACAAATTCGTGAAGTATTAATCAAGGCAATCAAACAGCCTCTGCAGGGAATTTACCCTAATCATTCTAGTGTCAAAGCAGCCCCTTGCTGCATAAACATTTAAATTCTGCTTATTTAAATTTTAAATTGCGAAAAACCATCAATTAGGCAAAATTCGGTCCTTGTTTATGAATTAAATTAAATTCTGAATTAGGTACATAAATTATGCTGGATATCGCGAATCACTACAAAATTGGAGTACCTATCTATCTCGTTTGATCTTAATATTTTAATAATTTAATAATTACCAGGGACAAATATGCAGTTTTGCAAAATTAATATTCAATCCTGAATACGCTTGTAAACTTCTGATACACAGTCAATTCAAATATATGATCTTGATAAAAAAAAAGTATAAATCACGCTCGACAAAATTGTTTGGGGAATATATGGGACAAACCAAATTGATTACCGCAATTGAAAGCGAGGCATTTAATGCAATCGCAGAAATACACTCAATATTACAAACCGGTCACTTTGGTGCACCTGCAACATATACAGTCGCAAGTCCTTCACAATTAAAGTACAAAAGCTTGTAGTACCATTTTGTAATGAGTACCTTGTTCTTTGCGCTTTGCAGAACTACACTCTGCAATTATTTGCTGTTGCAGAATGCAAGACATTAGAGAGGGCAATAATACATTTGGTTTGATTTCTGTTGTACTGCATATTGTCTACAATTAAACATTCTACTAATTTTGCAATTCGTTGTGCGGCCTTGTGCTACTTCTAACTGATAAAGTTCCGGTTATTTCTTAGTTTTTAACAGGTTATCTCGGTTTTTGAATGGCAAATCTGCTTTCAGACTAGACTTTTAAAAAGTTAATTTAATTAGTAAAGTTAGATATCAGTATGGATTATGTGTAATTAAAATATAAATTCACGTATACTGCGAATAGTATACCTACGTTGTTTCTTTGTTATTATTAGTGTTATTATTTAAGTTATTAAGGTTATGCGAACTTACAAACTTCAAGAATATAAGTATAACTCACTGGTGTGCATGTTATATGTAACGTGCGAATTAGATGATAGGAAGTCAAGTTCACAATAAACGATTATTGTCTTAATTTACCACAAGATATTTCGACGAAGATTAATCATCCTTCGTGCTACATTATATTTAGCTGGAAATTTGTTTAGATGTTACAATTAGATCTTTGAAGATGTCTAACAATGCGTTGGCAGTTAACTTAAATTTCACTGTATGCAGGTGTACATTTTTATCTTACCTATTTAGTAAGATAAGTAAGAAGTTGATACAAACATAATGGTTATAATTTAAACAATATCTTTTAATACTTGCTCTTTACGAAGTGTTTTTGTTCGTTGCAACTTTATGATTTTATTTATTGCAAAAACCTCTAGAGGCTCCTTAAATTCTAAATTATTTACGGGGGGTCGTTCGGAAGATTTGGGGACGGAACTTTTCGTTACGATTCCAACTCGGATTCTGCATCCCTTGCAGCCCCTTCCCTTGGGGAAAAATTAATAAAATATTCAAGCACACATATGTTTTAAGTTCTTGTCCACGATGTTCGCAAAACGCGAGTCTTCGCGTTTTATATATTATTAATCGCCTTGCTGCCTTCCAAGAAAGGAAGCCGTACGAAGAGGAATCGCGTTATTATAAGTAATTTCCTGCGCGGAAATGAATGGAGGTGAATAAAACAGGGGGTGATTTTTTTACAACAAGTCTGGTCTGCAAGGAACACGCATTGTGCACCACGCAGTTCAGGAATTAATTACGCTTTTCGTTAATTTGAGAATATTTCAAGCATTCTTCCCGTGAGCTTTAAAAATAACGGCGGTTACTTAATTAAATTTGTTTTCTAAACAATGCGCGAATGGAACGCCGCCTCAGGAGCTGAGGTAGTATAATATCAGGAACTATTCTTAACTGCTGCATTTATAAAAACAAAACTATTTTTCAAACTGTTCCCTAGATAATTCAAGTTGTCATGTATTAACACCACAATATTTCACCAGTCTTTGTTGACATAATGGAGAAAGACATTGCGATCTAGAGATAGAAAAATACTCCCATTAGACGTTATGTCAGCTGAGTTTATTCAGGCTATTCTTCTCAGTTGTCGGATTTAAATGGTATGCTGCATGCAACGTGATATATCCTAATAATATAGAGTAGTAATACGTATACGGTAATACAAGGACTCTGGCGGTATTGTGTTGAAGAATGTAATAGTGGTAGAGTGCAATTGTATGCGTACAGTTTTTGATTGTTTTATTCTGTTTTCAGTAGGCGACACGTTTCGTCGAGTACATCGACATCTTCAGGCTTTAGAAGTCAATACACTTCCGAAGAAAAAGGTTGCCAGTGCAAGTCCTTTTAGAGAAATTGAATAGACATGTAAAAATTTTAAATATAGTGCCTAAACTATGTTGATCTGGATCCCCAAATTTAAGAATGCAATAGTTGTAATAATTTTAATTCGGTAGATGGTATTGACTAAAGTGCTCTATTCATATTGACTTTATTCCAAGCTTCTAATGACGAACCTGAGATCACATGATAATCCTTCACCTGCAGGGGTGAACAAGTGGAGGTGCATGAAGAGCACAAAGGAGACGAATCAAGCGCGTGGCAACGATCCCTCTCGCAGGTGTATAGTCTGGAGGGGTCGGTTGGTGACACACATCAATGTTAGCGCCACTATGAAAGAGGTACGCTGTTACAATGCCTGGAATATATCATACCCTGTCACTACCCGAAAGCAAACACTCGTTGTTGACGCACGTTTGAGCGTCTCGCGATATGAGAAAGGTTTGCTAAATTTTGAAAAATTCCGCCCCTTGAGGGAAGAGAAATAGTAGAATACGCGAGGGACTTGAAATTTAAAGCGCACTATGCGCTAGAATGTCAGAGAGAATAGTGTGTGAAGAAGAGGGCGGGATTGCATTATAAAACTGCGGGCTTGCGTTCTAAATATGTGGAATTTCGAGTGGAGAGTTGTGGCGAAAGTTTGGGCGCGAAAAAAAACATGCCACTCTGCATATTTTGAGTTCATAACAAAAAATTCTTGTCGACCACATAAGCGGTTAATTGAAAATTCCAAACAAAATCAGATTAATGGCACTGTCCTGACACACACCATTTGAAAAAAATTGCTTTTCGCATGTAGAATGTTGAAGCCAATTAATTGCAACGGTCAATTAAACGAAAAATTATTTTATATTACTGGTACGAAGCGTTTGACAGGATGCAATAAATGCAATAAATACTGAATTCGTCACTACAGTGACACCATATATGGTGTATCACAAAATATTTATTCGGAATAACTATGCAGGGCAAGATTCGTGAAATATAAAAAAAACTTTGTAATAGTCTCTAACGTTGTGAACTTTTTAAAGATTCATGATTAGTTTACGATTTATTAGTTAAGCAACAAATGATAGTGAGTAGATTTCATTCATAAAATATTACCGTCATCATAGTATGATAGCATAACATCAAGTTTGCGGCATCGTTCGAATGAATGAACCAATGATTGCCTCCTCCTCTTAGATGTTACGAAAGCTTCATAAATTATAGTTCGCCGCATCGCTAGAAATTGTATTTCAATTCTTTTGGAATCAATCGCCAGGATTGCGAGAGCGAAATAAATAATTTGAGCGTTTAGTGGCAGTAAATCCGGCGCCTAAATAAATCACTCGGATGCAACAACAAAAATCGTAAACGGGCCTTTATATGCTGGAAAACGGACAAAGCGTGATACTTACGGTCGAGCGCAAAAAATGTAAATAATCCAAAAAAAGTGCACATCACTTAGTAAATCCTGCAGCACTAAAAGAGATAAAACACAGGAAAGCACTAAATCCTTTTATATCCTCCGTATATCCTGTTAAGGATGCACCAAGTTGCAACACACAGTAGTTGGTAGAAACAAACACTGATATCCAAGGAGTGGGCGGCTTTCGTACCACAAATCAGCACTGGGAGTGAATCCATTAAAATCGGAGGGGTAATCACAAATTCCGGATAATGTAATCCATCAGGAGAGCTGCCGGTGTTGTCTCGCGCCGGTGGAAAAACGCAACGAAAAAAGCACAAACGAAATTAAAAAGGGAACACTCACTAGGGGACACCGGAAATTCACCAGAGTTCACATATTAATCGTCAATTTGCGAGAGAAAACAAGTGCGGCGCAGGGGGTGAAAGGGGTGAGTCGTACGCGCGTACGTCCCTCGTGTGCCTGACCGCTGAGCTTTGCCTCTCGCGTACGATATAACACTATCGAAAGCGCTGTGCGTTCTGACGGCTTCGAGCGAAGAGCGTTCCGCGCTAGACCCAAACATCAGTCAGCCGTTCAACTCACACCAGAAGCACTCTTGCGTCGTAGACCTCCTCTGTGCTACAGAGCTGTAGCTGTAGCTGCGACCGACGACGACATACGCCAGAAGTGAGAGAGCTGTTGCAAGAGTTGGGTCTCCGCTAGGGCGCTATCACTGCGAGAGTTCACTGTAGGACCTCAGCTTCAGCTGGACCAAGCTGGGATGCAGATGCAGATGCACGGACACCGCAGTTTGCTGACCGCTCGCTCTGCTGATGCTGATATGATCTGCTTTATACACTGATGACAGTGTTCTGCATATGTGAGCTTCAGAAAAAGGGCAAAAGTACGGCAACCGTTTTTCTGGTTGGCGCGATGCAAAGAACTGCAGAGCCGTGTTGGAAACTTTTTATTTCAGGATATTTTTAGTATTAATATTAAACTAGCAGCAACATTGATTTCTTGGAAACGGCATGAGGTACAAAATTATTTTTGGTGGTACAAATTCAGTA
>JAWQRP010001837.1:0-17468 GCA_033557875.1 Quadriops clusia | reverse complement strand
AGACAGACAAAAAAGCAAAAAAGGGCCAAATCGACTCAAAATCGCTCAAAACGTCGAGAATCATCAAAATCTCAAAAATTTTTTTTCGCATGATCACTATACTTTCTCTGCGAGAAAGTAAAAAGGACACCTATGAAAACTACATTTATAGATTCGAATTGTAAGTACCCTGGGGAAGTGAATTGTACAACGTTATTATTTTTAATAAACATTTAGTCGTATATGAAACAATACGAAGTTCTTTTGTTTCTATAAAGCGTTATATGCCTACTACCGAATTAAAATAAATTTCTGAAATCAATATTTAGTTGAAAGATATCTAAGAAACTTTTATACAAAAGTTTTTTATTTTCTTGCTAACAATAAGAATAACCAATAAAAAATATATGTTTCAATTCAAAAAAAATTAATGACCTTGAAATAACCTTGAGTCCCTCATACAAATAATACGTAAATCATGTATTCCGCTTTCCCCCTACCCGTTAAATTATATTTTTAAAACCGTTTGTCTTTAACATGATTTGTCCGATATTTGCAAGTAGCAGGATAAATGGAGCACGCTGTATATGTATACAAAAAGAAAAATAATTTATAAAGATAATTCTTCATTATCTGATAATACCAGCGTTTCTTTGTGCTTTCTAGCAGAAACAAGCATAACAATGAATTGAGGAATAATATAATACAAGCATTGAAGGAAATATTCAAAGAAATAAATCAAACAGGAGGGCCTTTGACATGGTTAATAGGATAAAAATGATAAAAACAAGGAAATCGTTCACAATACCAGAAATTTATAACACTAGTAGGAAAGTGGAAAGAGTGTTTTATGAAAATGTATGAAATGCAAGAAATGAAGAGAGAAAGAGGTCATGGACTACTTGAATATATAGTAAAGGCCAACATATAATACGAAGTAAATTTTCCAAAACTTCAAATGTGTGTTTCCTTAATTTTTTAATTTTAATTTCCTCAAATAAATAAAATACCTATTTCTCAAATCAACCAAACATTTTCCCTATTTTTATGTATGTAGGGCACTAATAGTTTACCTTTATTAAAATTCAAAACATTCTTACAATACTTGATAAACATGGCATTTATGCACGAGTTACCATTTTTACGTTTTATTTCCCTTTAAGCATCAACGTAGCGATGCCATTAAAATCGTTTACTGTAGCGGAACGTTTCTTATTTCGTATGTAGGGATTAAAATTTATTCATCTGCAAGCTAAGCTCCTCGTATATACATGTATGCAGCAGCCTCGAAATAACAGTACTTTCTGTCCTTTTTATTGTGACGAACATTAAAAAGGGAAATAAAACGTCAAGTTAGCAGAAAAGTCCTTGTGTATGAAATAAACAGTTGTTTTGAATGTTACGTACCACCTTCAACGTTTTCCAACTCTTCACGAGAATTTGATTCCATATTATCTAATCCGTTGTCGCTCGCATGGATTATCATTATTATAGAAACGGATCACTAAATTGCACTACAATTAGAATAATACTGAATCGCCACACATCTTAGACGTAAGTCCCTTTGATGCACAATTAAGATTAGGTTTTGATAAAGCTAGATTTGTATGTTTTAAAAACGGCATGATTTTTAGTTTGCTACATTAGCAATATCAGGTTATAATGCGGTGGGTCTCTATCACGATGTACGTCACTGATAGAAAATAATAATATTAATAAATCCATATATTAGCAGGGAAAATAAATTCATAAAAAGAAGATAAAAGATAATGGTTGGTGCGGCATCGGCATCTATTTAATGAAGCACTTTTATAGATGAAGCCAATTACGTTCCACCAGATACCTGCATAATTAATTAGTTTGTTATACGTATTTGTTCGTTAGAGTTTTTTTATTTAATTTAAATTAAATTCGAGAGGTTTTTGCTAATACAATGCTGCAGAACTTCTAATCCGCACAAGATCAAAGCAATTCAATATTGATTAGTAAATTTAGCGCGGAACAAAAACTGAGGTCCTACTAATTTAATCTGGATAATTAAACGGCTTTCTGAACTCCAACATGTGCCTTTTGTTTTCGCCGGGACAATTAAAATCTAAATGCAATCGCTCGTTAAATCATTTTAATGTTCACTCTGTCAGCTCAAAAATCCTAGTTAATGCGTGCGTATTCATATTAGTATTTCATGCATTCATATTAGTATTTCATGCATTCATATTAGTATTTCATGCAATAAACAAAATTTTAGGTGTAGGTTACATAACACTTTTTCCATTATTCGATATCCATTATTGCGAATGATATTTATTTACTCGCAATGTTCACAATGTGCGCGCACAAAATTATAATTTATACGGCCAAAAATGTGGTACACATTGTTAAACAAGACTTGGTTTGAGCCCAAGGTCAAGGCTGAAGAATTTTGGGAGCGTTGGATTTTTATCTGGCTCTAGGTTGTCCTATTCGTTAAACGGCGAAATACTCGCATGTAAAAAGAACGAAAAGTTGAATGACTCCGTCGTGTGTAGTTCTCACATTGTTAAGATAATCGTGGATGTTTTAAAATTTTATTTTTATTGCTAAGACCATTTTTATTTATGTTATTTGAGTGTAGCCTGTATTTGTGTGTAGCTTATATTTGGTGTAGCCTATATTTACGCGTAACTTAAATTTGAGGGCAACCTAAATTGAATGCAGCCTAAATTGAGTGTAGCGTAAATTGAGTGTAGAGTAAATTGATGTAGAGTAAATTGATGTAGAGTAAATTGAGTGTAGAGTAAATTGATGTAGAGTAAATTGAGGGTAGAGTAAATTGAGTGTAGAGAAAATTGATGTAGAGTAAATTGAGTGTAGAGTAAATTGATGTAGAGTAAATTGAGTGTAGAGTAAATTGATGAAGAGTAAATTGAGTGTAGAGTAAATTGATGTAGAGTAAATTGAGGATAGAGTAAATTGAGTGTAGAGTAAATTGATGTAGAGTAAATTGAGTGTAGAGTAAATTGATGTAGAATAAATTGATGTAGAGCAAATTGATGTAGAGTAAATTGAATGTTGAGTAAATTGATGAAAAGCAAAATGAGTGTAGAGTAAATTGATACAAAGAAAATTGAGTGTAGTATAAATTGATCTCAAGTAAATGGAGTGTAGAGTAAATTGAGGGTAGCCTAAATTAGAGTGCAGCTAAATTTGAGCAAAACCCGAATTTCTGGCGTTTCTTATGAAAGGTGAAACCTGTGCACCTCATTATCCGCAATTTATGTCCGCGAGTTTGTTTTTTGAGCGTATTCGCCCCAGAAATCCTTAATTACTTTTACCTTTCGGGCCCGCGCGTATAAACCGCCGCCAAGATAAATGCGAAAACCATATTTTCCAATGATTTCATGGAGTTTTAGATGAAGGTGTAGGTATGTAAACAAATTAATGTCACGGCCGCAACATCGTAAACAGGAAGGAGTTTGAATCAATTTTCCTTCATTAATTTATCAATCTACTTGATGCTCTCTGGAGTCCTCTCACATTTTATTTGTATTCGCTGCCATTTGAGATTTCTTGGGCCCTGCATGAACAGCACTTCATTTGGTCGTGCTGCTTCGAAATGATTAATGTATATTTATCTGCTTAGTTAATACGTAGTTATATTAGGTTTCTTGCAGCACGTGTGCCAAGTTTGCGTTATCAATTCGCTAGTCTCAGGCTAATTTGACCAAAAAAGGTTGGACCGTATTTTGTTTACTCGCTAAATCCAATTTTAACCTAGTTTACGGTAATGAAGTGCATACAAATGTGTTTGCGGTCTTTAAGGTCGATAGGCATGCAGGTATCCATTAAGCAAAAAATTGCGCACATATTTTTGCGACAATTACTACTATGATTAGTGATGGTTTTGCGCATACAAACAGGATTCAGAAGCAGTAGTAATCAATCTGCAATAACTAAAAGCTAATTGAATTATTCGTTCGTGTATAAATAGTGCATGAATAGATAAGATTGGCACGGATTCTAGGATCGCAAATTATATGGATTTACTACGATTATTATTATTTAGTAGTTATATTGGAATTAATAATTGGTTATAAAAAGGGGACTTAAGAAGATTATATTCAGTATGTACACGGTTATTATCGTTGTTCGTGTGCATTGGTTGTAGACCGCTTGACGCCTGTCGGCTAGAAACGAATTGTATAAATGGGTGAAGAATTAAATGGGGCAGTTATAAAATTTTGGTACCGATTACTGAGCAAAACGGTCACATCACTTTCTTTATAAAACACACCACTTCTTTGAGATTTGTGTCACAAATTTAGCGACCTTTACAATAGTAATTAGCACAAGTTCGTTCACAATTAGCGCACGGCTCGGTCGTTAAAAAAGTACTTTCCTAGATTAATTTCGGGGATTTTGCACTTGCAGAGGAGCAATAAAGGCTGGTTGCGTAGAATTAGAGGATCATGGAGATGAAGCGCGAATCACAAGACTACGATCAACACACGAAAACTTCTGACGTCAAAGCCTAAACAGATCAAAAAGAACACAGCACCAACAAGCTCAAGTAAACACAGACGCGTTCAGATAAGATACCGTTGGTTTAAATTGTTGACGAGCTGCCACGGTTTGCCATTATGTTGCTATCGCGATGGACGGATATTTATTAAGTGCCAGTTGCACGACGGCATCGCGAACACCAGCCTTCGGTGTTAGAGGCTCAACTAGCTGGTGGTTGCTGTCTCATGAATGCGATGCCTTACTCAGAGGCTCCAGACCTAGTGCGTAAGGGAACGTGGATTTTGCATTTATCAATCTATCTAAGCCGGTGCGTGAGGTGTTTAGCCTTCTACTCTGTGACAATGATAGACCTTGGAGCGCGATTCTTTAAGTTTACTAGGCTACTCACGTGGTACGCAGACTTATAGACATTGCAGCACTTGCTGCTAACTGTTGAGTAACGCAAGAAATAAAATATGTAGTTCAAATGGAAGAGCCGCACTCGTCGAGTCGACTATAATGCTGCTGATGGAGATATTAATGTCCGTTGGACATCATCGAGTATGTTAACAAGCGGGACGCTCATTAAAAGGGAAATTATCTTTTTGAATAAATACGACAATGCTGCCTCGTTGACTTAATTGTTACTTAGCAGTGGAGCATACTAATTAATTCATTTTGGATTCGGGCTCAATGTATAGCGTTAATCGCCTTTTTACCTTTTAAAAAACACCGTGCATATATCGAGCTGTCAATACATATGAATATAACATGAATTTCAGGTGGTAATTTCTTGGGAAATAAGTCCATAAAATAGATTTATATTTTAATAAAAATCTTTATTTAATGATGGGCTGACGCGTTTCGTGGCAATTGCCACTTCATCAGAGCCTTCGTGCATTTTATTAATTCAAAATTAATACAGCTGCAACGACAAGAAACATGCAAAATTTTCACATTTTTAGATATTATTCGGTATATACGAAAACGTGGTAATAATGGTTATACTTACATTCTAAAAAAAGTAATTTACGAATTAATTTATAATTCAAAAATTACCATTCACACTACCGTTTTATAAAAGATGTGTAGACGATTGTTTAACCACCATATTACCTTCCAACATCCAAATATTAATAGACACTTTCAATAGTTACAATCAACACATCCAATTCACATGAGTTAGAAGCAAACAACAAAATCAGTTTTCTGGACCTTACCATTATTAAAAATCAAAATGACATTCTTGACACCCAATGGTACACTAAACCCACCTGGACGGGACGATACATGAATTTCGTCTCTTCACAACCCAAACAACACAAGATAAACGTAGTGAGGGCCCTTGTTGACAGATCTTATAAACTGACCTCCAACAAATTTAAATCAGAAACTATCAAGAAAGTTATAAATACTTTAAAAAACAATATCTATCCAGAGCATTTCATAAATAGAATAATAAAACAAAGAATACACACCTTACGCAGACAAAATAACATAAATCAAAACCAAACATAGCGTCAAAACATACAATATGTAGCATTACCGTATATACAACACTTATCAGAGAAAATAACCCATTTGCTAAAACCTTATAACAAAATTGTCAGCCACCAAAACAATAACTCACTTAAGAAAAAATTCTTCTCAAAAACAAAAACCCTAACACCACTCATACAAAAAACTCACACAGTATACAAAATAAATTGTCTAGACTGCCAAAGTACATATCATAAATAGGACAAACGAAACGTCACCGAAGGGATAGAATTACAGAACATAAAAAAAAGCCTACTAACACCCCAATACGGAAATACAGCGTAAAAAAACATTCACTGGAAAACAAACATAACTTTGATTTTGAAACCCCAGAAATAATAACTCACGAGAAAAAAGACAAACCCAGAGAAATGTTAGAGATGATACAAATTAAAAAACATGAGAACACCTCAATAAATGACAGACGAGACATTGAGGGACTGAGTCATTTATACAGTATCATAATTAGTTAAAATTATAAAAAAAGGTCATCTTTTTTCCCCTTTTTAATTCACAAATAAATAGATTAAACCGTTTCCAAATTTTCAAAACTACCGTCTCACTTGTCCAACATTCTAAATACATTCCCTAACTATGTGACATCAGCCAGTTTTGTTTGTTACATTGATTCTCTTATTCGTGTCAGCACATATTAATATGTGGTGTCAGTCAACCTTTCCTCTGAATTAATAGAAGAATTGAACAATCTGAAGTCATCCGCAAATTTATAAATTAAAATGTAGTTAAGAAAGTAGTAATGTAACGTAGGATTAGTGTATTTTTGGGATGTATTATAAATTAATTCGTAAATTCCTTTTTTTAGAATGTAAGTATAGCCGTTATTACCACGTTTTCGTATATACCGAATAATATCTAAAAATGTGAAAATTTAGCATGTTTCTTGTTGTTGCAGCTGTATTAATTTTGAATTATTAAAATGCACGAAGGCTCTGATGAAGTGGCAATTGCCACGAAACGCGTCAGCCTATCATTAAATAAAGATTTTTATTAAAACATAAATCTATTTTATGGACTTAATTCCCAAGAAATTACCACCTGAAATTCATATTTAATTCATAATAGGTATCTAGAACTATAAATTGAAATGAGTTGAGAAACCTAGGGGTAAGAGTCTCAAAATGTACCCATCGGAAAATTGAATTTTTGCATTCATACTTTAGTACATATAACATCTATATGAACATGAACAGGTGCATTTCCATTTTGTGCAACATGCTAGGTAATCACTTCAGGAAATGCGATATAATCACGACAAAAATCCGGTTGATATTATAATTGGATAATTATATAAAAAGATAATCAATCACAACTTGAGAACTAAAATTTAGCATTGAAATATGGAATATGTGTTCATAAGTTTGATAGATTCATAAGATGAATCGCATAATCAGCGAACATTACTTATCACTATATTCACCAAAAACAGGCAAATATAAACAAAAGGGCAATCAATTATTTGCACTGATAATACTTCCTGCGTTCGATCCAGCGTACAAAAGCAGATCTCATTAGCTCTTGATAAGTAAATATTATTACAATATTATTAATATTCCCTGCGCGTAATTGCCACCTGAATTTAACACCGCTGAAGTGTAGATATGGATTGGATATGAATGCGTCACAAATATAATTACAAGTAGTTCATTCTATTAGTACTGCTGACTATCAGATATTGATGTTTGACTGGTACCTACATAATATATGTATACTATGTAACACTCTACGATACTCTCTGTATATATTTTCTTTAACATTGTTTTCTATGTTTTGGTATAGATTACTTTTTATAATTTATAATATTTACTTATATTATTATTATTTACTCTAGAAGTTTGGTCGAAATATGTGGTGAAACTAGGTATGAACATACGTGTGAAATACCCTGGCCTGCAAAATTAACGGAACACCTACGAGCGAGCAAAAATTTCGGTCATTTTCAAGACTCTGTAACTCAGACCATCAAAAAATGTTATACATATCATTTTAAAGGAAAAACATTCCACTTTTTGATGTCTTAAGCAAAAAGTTTCTATTTCTTAAGAAACCCCCTTTTTCCACATGATAAACGAAAGACTATAATTTTCAAATTTTAAACACGTCCACGGGCCCCAATGATTTTTTCTGATTAGTTTCTCCAATTGCATCTTGTAGTATGAACTTTTCTCTATGTGTTCCATTTTAATTCATTTTTTTGTGACAATTTTAAACTAGCCTATTGATAATCAAAGAAAAAATCGCACCTTTGTCTTTTGACAGTCGTAACTTCCAGTAGCAAATAGCAATATGCATTTAGTCTACGGCATAAGAAATCTTAGGACATGCTTTACAATTTAGTTTATTACAATTTTTAATCGCTTGACTTTTTTATTGGGTTAATTTCGTTCAAAACTGACCTTGTAATTCACCAATACGCAGAGTCGTACCAAAATTGTGGGCACATTGAGAACATGGACGTTAACATTGTAATGTTAACGTTTTTTATAGGCAAAACCTATAAGTAAAACATGGGTAAAGTTTAAAGACGATCAAAAAATGTTTTCCTTGAGTCCCTGCGTTTTAAACGGTGAACATCCTTCATAATCGAATTGTGAATGTGAAAATCTTACAGACAATGAGTGGCAGTGTGAGGGTTCGTTTAAAAGGGGCTTTCAAAGCGGGGACAACCTCCCGGTGCGTCAATTTCACTGAAATTTCGACTTCAAACTCCCAATCCAAAATTTCATTTTGGTCATATCGCTCGCCCCGATGACACCAGACGTTTGACCTGTTCGATAGAATGTCCAGCACTGATCTGAGCAACGAATGGCCAATCAAATGTAAATTTCAAAGTGTACCTCAAAGCTTATTGGTCGGTTTGCTGCTCCGAACAACATCGGGCATTGTATCGAACAGATTCATTTGTTTGACCATCGCTACCGTGTAAACAAAGTCCTCTGCTACTCAATATTGAAATGGCCGTAACTCTGCGAAAAAAAAGGAGCAGATACCTCGACGATATCACATTGTCCTCGCCTTGAAAACCCTTTTCATATGAACGCTCACACGGCTCCTCATTGCATTTAAGATTTTTACCTTCACAGGCTGATTATGAAGGATGCTCATCTTTTAAAACGTAGGGACACAATGAATACATTTTTTGATCGTCTTGAAATTCTGCAAATGTTTTACTGATAGGTTTTACTTATAAAAAACGTAAACTCGATGTGACCACAGTTTTTATACGGCCCGGCGAATTGGTAAATTTCAAGGTTATTTTTGAACGAAATTAACCAAATAAAAAGTCAAGCTATGAAAAATTGCACTCAACATCATTGGAAAGAATGTCCTAAGATTTCTTATGCCGTAGACTAACTGCATATTGTTATTTGCTACCGGAAGTTACGACTGTCAAAAGACAAAGGTGCGATTTTTTCTTTGAATGTCAATAGGTTAGTTTAAATTGTCACAAAAAAATGAATTAAAGTTGAACACATAGAGAAAAGTTCATGCTACAAGATGCAATTGGAGAAACTAATCAGAAAAAATCATTGGGGCCCCTGGATGTGTATGAAAATTTTACGGAAAAATTTCGGTCTTTCATTTCAAATGTGGAAAAGAGGGGTTTCTTAAGAAATATAAACTTTTTGCTTAAGACATCAAAAAGTGGAAAGTTTTTCCTTTAAAATGATATGTATAACATTTTTGGATGGTCATTAAGCTCTGAGTTACAGGGTCTTGAAAATGACCGAAATTTTTGCTCGCTCGTAGGTGTTCCCTTAATTTTGCAGGCCAGTGTACTTAGTTGAAATCCAATTCTAGATTTATTTCGTTACCAGTAGTTTTTTTAAAACTTCGAAGCGTAGAGTGAATCAAATAAACATAAAATCACTTCAGTTACACATCAGCTATGAGTAAAACTCAATTATTTTCCAGACGAAGATAATAAATGGCTCGGCTTCTGAGATTTCTGGAATCGCACCAGCGGCGCAGCGCTCTCCGCACTTGGCGCTAAATCAGTCATTAGGATCTCTTGTTTCTGGAGAAAACCCCAGAATTATTCGTTCCTCATATTTCATCTTTAATTACGTGTCAATAAGGAGATGATTTAAATTTCCCGCAGGTTCCCGACACATGAATTGGATTAGCGAGGGCCTCGTTGCAGCATTGACACTTTCTCGGCTGGTGCAATTTGCGAGAATCCGCTTCCACCTTCGGCTCCTCTTCCGCTCCTGTTCTTTAATCAGCACCTCGAGAGGAGGAAGGACTTCTTCAGCCGCCCATTTAGGACTCGGTTCGTTAATTCTGAAGTGTTGCCGGCGCCCTTTTTGCAAATATACATAATATTAACACTCTGCCGGCGGATTCCAGATGCTAAATTGAAATTTAGAACCTGTAGCGATCCGTTTTTGCGCGGAAATTTTGACGGGAGCCGGCTGCCTTTACACCCTTTGCTGCATAATGAGCTCAGACGCTCCGCTTGCAAATTGCTCTTGTTACTGAAATTGTAAACCGCAGAAACACTCTTAACGTACGATTTCATTAATATATGTAAAGTTGTGGTTAAGAGAACAGTTTGTTGTTGAATTTGAAAAATGACTGTTCGTATTTAGTTATCCCGTATTTGAATGAATGTGAACAGTAAAGAAAGTACTTCTTCCATGGGAGTTAGTTTTCTGAATATTATGTTACGTTTGTATTTAAAAATAGTTGTTAACTTATTACTCCTAAATAACATCTATCACAAAATATTAAATTTATTCTAATCTAAACTAATTTAATGTATATCATTGCACGCGCAAACGATACCCTTGCGTAAATGTGTTGGGAACCTCGTCTGCACGTTGTTTAAAATTTCAAAAAAAAAAGTGATCGGATAGGTAATAAAAAAAACTATTGAAATCGGACTTACCGGACTCACGATGAAGTAGGAAGTAGGAAGACGTCTTGCTGCCCTCGCGCACCTTTTTGTCTTCTTTGGGTTTCCAAATTTTTGATCAGCTACATTTCTTATAGGTTTGTTGTTTCTATTCTATTCGACTCGATTGTCCGGTCGTCATACTACTAAAATAATTTGGAAAAACCCGCAACGTGCAAACGAAGATACCCAACCTTCGCCTAATTCAGAAGATGAATTCCAAAAAATAGAATTTACGATAACAAATTAATATAACATATTAACAACGAAACGAACAAAACACAGTTTCAACGATAGGCAACGGACAAAGCTTGATTACAGGACGAGTGTAACCTCCACTTGATGTCCGCATAGATGCCACACGGACCACAGCGTCGGCTCCAGGAAATACTTCGACTACACGTCCTAAACGCCAATGAGTAGGAGGCAAATGATTTTCCCGAATTAAAACTACTTCTCCAATTTTTAAACATCGATCAGTCGAAAACCATTTCCTCCCTCTGTTGTAGTGTGTGCAAATATTTATTTTGCCAACGTGACCAGAATGACTGGATAATGCGATGAAGAAGTTGCCAACGGTTCAATCTGTTTAGTTGAACATCTTCATAGTTGCAATGAGGAACTGGTACAAGAGGTGCGCCAATAAGGAAATGACCCGGTGTCAATACGTCAACTTCGTTTGGATCTGTTGAAAGAAGACACAAAGGACGAGACTTCATTACCCCTTCAATCTTCGAAAACACCGTGGTTAACTCTTCAAAGGTATGAGTCTGATCCCCAACAGTTCTTTTCAAATGATATTTGGCAGATCGTATGCCGGCTTCCCACAAACCACCGAAGTGTGGAGAAAAGGGGGGATTGAAATGCCATCCAATTTGCAAATCAACAAGTTTACAAGACAAAATACTTTGCACATCTGGAAGAGCCAAATACGTTGACACTTCGCATAAATGTCTTCGGGCACCAACAAAGTTTTTCCACAATCAGAAAAAATAGACTTGCAAAGTCCCCGACGGGAAACAAACCTATCTAAAGCAGTTAAAAAGGCATCGGTGGACAGTTCAGATACAACTTCAAAGTGGACCGCCTTGGTATTCATACAAATAAATAAGCAGAGATATGATTTGTGGACTTTGGCACCTCTTCGCTTGCTTTCTTTCACTATAAACGACCCACCGAAATCTAAACCTACGTTAAGGAATGGCCTGGCTGGAAAAACACGACAGGCAGGAAGCTGACCCATCTTTGGTTGTACAGGAGTTGCCTTGAATTTAAAACACTTGATGCATTTCGGTAACCTTGAGCGAATGACATTTCGAGATGAAATAATTCAAAATTACCTAGAAATAATATGATTAAGAGCTCGTGGTCCAATATGCAAATGCTTCTCATGGATATTTACTAGCAAACATGAGTGGGGAATTTTTAAGTCTACCCCCACCCTGAGAAGACCGAGGGAGTGTACAAAAGGAAACTTTTGAAGCCATTTTGAGCATATGCGCTCAGATTGTAACAATTTCAATTCGGTTTGAAAACTATTGGCTTGTACTTCTCTCATAAAAAATCATCAAACTGTCCTCTAAATCGGAGGTTTTAAGAGGTCCGTAAAACCTCTCAGACTTTTTCAATTTACAATTATGGAAAAAACGACGACACCAAGCAACGACACGTTTAAGTTTGGTTAACGAAGAAAATCGCTCCAGGATTTCTAAGTTTGATTGGACAGTTTGTACGCAAGACACAATTTTCTTTTTTAACTCTGGTACGGTACCAGTAAAAGCCTTTTCTCGCAAAGGCCACCTTTCGAAAGATTCACGAAGCCAAGAAGTACTTGACAACCACAAAGAATTTTGTACTATTTGAGATGGTAATAACCTCCTAGAAGTACAGTCAGCTGGGTTATCACTGGATGAAACATAATTCCAACACGAAAATTACATTAACTGAGAAATCTGAACTACACGATTGGCCACAAAAATTTTAAGTAAATGAGGCGGGTGTTGAGTCACGCCAATACAGTTGTAGAAGCGGTAAAAGCATAAATGTTTTGCAGGTTTGCAAACTCTGGTCTTGAGTTGAGAATATGTTTTCACAATCGTGCGAGGAGTAATGCACCACAAAGTTCTAAACGGTGTATTGATAGCGTACGTAAAGGTGCAACACACGTTCTAGACACTAGCAAACTAGCCTTTTTTCTTTCTAACTGATCGTCAACAATGACATAATGTTTGTTTCTTCAGCTGTCCGGAACATGTTGCCGGCAGATAGTAACCAATAACATTCAAGGCAGCAAAATTTCTCTAAACCCCATTGGCTGCTAACTGTTCAAGGTTGCTTGGAACTGTTTGGGACTGCCTGAAGAAACAACACTATAAACAACAGCAAATTCGTCAGTTCAAATTCGTCACGAAAACAAACTAAATCTCACACGACATTATCAGAGAAACATAACGTGGAATTTGAATCTGTGACAACTGCGCAAGTTGATTCGCGAATGATTCCCATTCATACTTAACGTTAGGAGGAACAGGGTCGTCCCAGTTGAGTTCCAGTTTCCACAATATCTGTAAGAGACACTTTGTCTTAAAAATGATGGGAGATATCCAGCCAAGAGGATCAAAAAATCGGGCAATGTAGGATAAAAGCAAACGTTTTGTGGCCTGTGAGGATAGTTTAAAGTTTTGGTTGAAGAAAAACGAATCGGTGACAGGATTCCAGAAACATCCCAACACACTCGTCACGTTAGAAGAAAAGAAATCAAGGTCCACCACGTCTCCACTACTGCATCAGAGATTCCATCTAGAAAGTCAAGGTGATTAGCGTTCCATTTTGCTAATTGAAAATCACCACATTTCAAGAGTTCGATCAAACCTCATTACATAAAATTAAAGTATCTGATATAGTGCTTGCACCGGTGATGATGTCATCTACATATGTATTCTTAGTTGAAGCCTCAGCCGCTAAAGGAAATTGACTCCCTTCATCACGTGATAACTATTGCAATACCCTAATAGCTAGATAAGGAGATGAAACAACGCCATAAGTTACCGTTTTTAACTCGTAGTCAACAATATCATCTGAATCTGATCCTTTCCAAAGAATGTGGTGATGACGTCTATCTTCAGGGCGAACCAAAATTTGTCGATACATCTTTACAATGTCAGCTGTGAAAACGTAAGGATGAAAACGAAAGGCTCTCAAAATATGTGTAATATCCCGTTGCAGTTTGGGGCCCTTAAAAGTAAATCATAATGAAACACCGTTTGTGGTATTTATCGATGCATCAAAAACAACTCGAATTTTCAAATCGCCCTTCGTACATACACAATGATGTGAAATAAAAAAGCAGTCGCCTAATTGATAGTTCTTGGGTGACTTGACCATATGACCAAGGGATTAGTACTCTTTCAAAAAATCATTATAAGCTTTACTCAAATTAGCATGACTACTTAATCGTTTCTCCAATAAACGTAATCTTCACAAAGCAGAAGTATATGAACTCGAAGAATGTGTAGCCGGCATATCTTTGAAGGGTAATGGAACAACATATCGACCGTCGTTTTCTCTGTAATGGAATTGAAGGAAGATATCCTCACAGCGTTTATCTTCCTCGCTAATGGGAATTTCCACAGGAACTTCCTCTACTTCCCAAAATTTACGTGAAAAAAAAAATTCGCATGATGTTGCTAAAAACGAAGAGATATCATTCCGAGATGTTGTTTCGACAGGACCTGTGATTACCCACCCAAAGATGCTATGCAAGGCAGAAGGCCCTCCTGCGCTCATCTTAACGCTCTGACCAGTGTAGATATGTGGAAATACATCCGCCCCTAAGAAAATATCAATTGGACCAGAATGATCAAAGGTAGGATCGGCTAAAACAAAATTCTTGTACTGTTGACAAACGATACGAGGAATCGAACAAGTTGGCATGTTTGATGAAATTCTATCAAGAACTACGGCATCGATAGGTAAAATTGGATCTTCGCTGTTTCGTGGCTTAATTGTAAACAAAACTAAGCCTCTAGCGTTCGGAACGCGGTTCTCAGCTAGACCAACAAGCGAAATGTGTGCTTTTTTAATAGGCAAACCAAGTAAATTAACAAACTTACTAGTGACGAACGAAGATTGTGCGCAAGAATCGATCAACACACGAGCAGATTGAAAACTTCCTGAAATATCCTACGCATGAACCCATGCGGTGCCTAACAAACCGAATTTTCCCATATCTTGACTTGATGTAGAACTAGGAAATGCTAAATGACAGCTAGGTTCTAAAATGACTACGTCAGATGGACGTTCTCCACTTGTGACTCCATCAGTATTCTCTAAAGTATCAAAATGTAAAAGGATGTGATGTCACGCATTACACTTAAAACAATTTGTTTTTGACGAACAAACGGAAAGACGATGAGGCTTGAAACAATTAAAGCACAAATTAAGTTCCTTAAGTTTATTTTTTCTTTGCATCGGAGACAAAGCCAACAACTTGGGACACTTTTACAAGGTGTGATCCTTAGAACAAAAATTGCAAGATTGATTAGTAGGAACAACCAGAATACCAGAATAGGAGGCTGGTGTCCTACTAGAATTAAAAGAAGATGTCTTACGAGCTCAACATGCTGCACTAAGGATTTCGACCCTGAGACACCTGACTGACTAATTTCTAAGACTCGGACTTGGACCTTTGTATATTGAATAAGGTCGTCGAATGTAGGAATGTCTACGTCCGTCATCTTGGTTTCGAAGCCTCGAACAAGATGGGCAGGCAGTCTTCGAGAAGCTAAGATAAACAATATAAAATCATTGGGTGAAGAATACACGAAATATAAATAATAATAAATATAAAATCAAATGGATCAGATAATTGCAGAGCTCGCAGTGCACTTACAGGCTCGTAAAACGTGCGATGGAAATCGTTTAACCCCTCCACAGTCTCCTTGAAGACACTCGCATCGTCAAGAAGAGAAGTCAATAAGTTTGCTTCCAAAACACTTTTGTTTTGATATTTTTCAATCAATGAGTTCCACACTATAGTATAATTGTCATCCGTAATTGGTAATGTGCGTACAATAGTTAAAGCAAACCCTAACACCAATGATAATAAGTAATGAAACTTTTCTACATTAGTGATGTGCGGGTTGTCATGTATAAGAGACCTAAAATTGTCGAAAAAAGTTGGCCAAGACTTCAAGTCACCAGCGAAAGTAGGCAACTCGATAGTTAGCAAACACGGTTTGACGATCTTCTCAAGGACCTTATCGGAAACAAAAGCTGAACTACACGCATATTTTGCAACTTCTAAAATAGAATAGTATAAACCTTCAAACGCCTTTACTTCGGCTGTAGAAACATCGCAACAAGGATCTATTTGCAATTTGATGTCAGCTATTTCTTCAGAAACCTCATTGAAATTTTCAAATGTTGCTTCTAATTTCTTTACACGAACCTTGAAACTCTTCAACGCACTTGTATCAAAGAAAACCTTAAGTGATATGTCATACAAAATCTGGACTCGCTGGAGTAACTGCGAGCAACTAAAATTTTAAGTTTAGATTGCAACTTTACAAGTGCGGGGCGGTCTCTTTCATGATATGACAAACGAACTATACGCAATGTGTATCTATGGAAATGTTTCGTAGGCGGTGACCTGGCTCTGTACAGATTGATAAATTAACGAATCTACAAACGAATATTACAAGTTACTATGGCAACGAACCTTGTATTTGCCCAAACTAACAAATTCCCAGGTTAAGTCAAATAAAATCCTCTAACGCCAAAGAATGCAAGTTACCCGCCCAAAAATGAACGGCTAAGGACGAATATCCAGGATCGAAGGACCAGAAAAAATGTACGCGCAAACGATACCCTTGCGTAAATGTGTTGGGTACTTCGTCTGCACGTTGTTTAAAATTTAAAAAAAAAGAGATCGGATGGGTAATAAAAAAAAGCTCTTGAAATCGGACTTACCGGACTCACGATGAAGTAGGAAGACGTAACTACAGTCTCGGCTATCTGTACCCTCGCGCACCTTTTCGTCTTCTTTGGGTTTCCAAATTTTGAACAGCTACTTTTCTTGTAGGTTTGTTGTTTCTATTCTATTCGACTCGATTGTCCGGTCGTCATAGTAATACGCGGACTACTAAACTAATTTGGAAAAACGCGCAACGTGCAAAGGAAGATACCCAACAATCATAAAAAAAATATGGAGTTGTCTCCACTCGACTTTCTCGCATATTTCTAAGTTGTACTAGACAAGATAAGACAGATTCACATTAGGATTCAGAGTGGTTTTTGAATAATTTTGATATTATACACACATATATATACAGGGTGGGCCACCTAAGACGTTCACCTTGAATAACTTTGTTATTAATAAAGTTAGAACAATAAAAATTTTGAGGATTTACTCAGCGCATGAAGGAACCCAAAAAATCCTAGTAAAATTTTTGCCTAACTCTTCTACTTTTCGCGCATGCGCACATCAAATTGTAAAATTCATAATGATGAAAATTTTTTTTCTAATATTATTTTTTCCGCTGCTCATTCTGCG
>JAWQRP010001836.1:0-17469 GCA_033557875.1 Quadriops clusia | reverse complement strand
CAGGGAATTTCAAAAAACAAAATGCTAACAGGCTAGGAGAAAAAAAATGGAATATTATGCCGTTTGTTTCACGACGATATCTTATTCCTACGCGAAAAAATATCTAAAATACGTTTTAAGGTATGACTAGCTGCCTCTTAATTTACTCTGTACAATTAGCACTTAGTTTATTTGAAATTCCTGCCACACCGGCAACCCGTATTACCGCCACGTATGTTCTGGCATCTTTGTTTATTTTGTGTGCACGAAACATAACCTATTCGAATTTGACATTCGTTTGTTATTTGTGTAAATACGTTAAAGTGCATCAATATAGCCTGTCATGTTCACCTGGAGTTTAATTAGAAAACGAAAATATTTAACCCTCATAACCCAAAGTGCTACCCGAGGCACGACCAGCTATGGGGGAATACGTTTCGAAACTCGTAATTGGTGGTTGGACGTAGGTTGGCAGCGGCCGCGTCGTGGCTATGTCGACTTTGACAGTTTGAATCATTTAGTGACATATCCGCGACCGCTCCTACATCACAACAATTTGACAGGAAGCACTAATCATAAATATTTTCATTCTTCCGCACTCGATAATGAGTCTGTACATTCCGGTTTGAACTTAATAGAGATCTGGCGAGTGGGTGCGACAAGATCTGTGTATATAACCCTTTTCAAAAAATGGCCGGAACGGACAGAGTTTCTCTGACCGATGCCTTATCTAACGTTGATGTTTTGGACGAACTGCCTTTGCCTGACGAGCAGCCCTGCATTGAAGCTCAACCTTGCTCTGTCGTCTACCAAACCAATTTCGACACCAACTTTGAAGACAGAAACGGGTTTGTCACCGGCATCGCCAAGTACATCGAGGAAGCCACTGTTCATGCGAGTTTGGTAACTCTAAAACCGTTTTTTAACTTAAACCTAAACCTCAACCTTCTACATTACCTACCTTGGTTTAGCTCTAATTTGGTCTGCTAACTTGTTTACCTTGTTACAGAACGAACTCCTAGAAGAAGGTCAAGAACATGCTGTTATGTTATATACATGGCGGTGCTGTTCGAGAGCAATTCCGCAACCTAAGTCTAATGAACAGCCAAACCGCGTCGAGATTTACGAGAAAACTGTTGAGGTCCTGGCACCGGAGGTGAACAAATTACTGAATTTTATGTACTTCCAGGTAAGTTTTAGCTGTTTTTATTTATGAATAAATTTGTGTAGTTAACCGTTTCAAGATGACTGTCGAACATGAGCTCCGGTACGATCTTGGGGAACAACAATTTTGGGAAAATATTGGTACATAGGTTCATTAGAGCTTGAATAATGTATTTCAGGGCAAACGTGCAGAATAGGTAACCTAAAATGACTGAATACATTCGCGCGTTTTCACTTATTGTGGAATGTAGTGGTGTTGCCAATTATATTTATGATATTTCATAATGTATGGTAAGTTAATTTAAACCAGTGACTGTTTAAGCTGCAATTATTTATGTAAATCTTACTATCAATGTACTTTTTATAGCAAATGGCGCCACTATCGAGGGGGAAATAATAACTCATAGGTGCTTAGTTAGTAATGTTTAGTATTACAGATTACTTTTAGGTAAAAAATAGGTATGTAAAGTGCGTATTACACCCGCTCGAGAGAAAATGTACTTTTAAACGTATTTTAGTGTAATACCCAAATTCTTAAAATACATGATAACATTTCTTATACAGGGCGAGTCTTTTAAAGTGTTACAAGACAATATCTCCAAAACCAGTGGGAGTATTTGAATGAGACTTTAGGGGGATTAATAAAGGTCCAGGGGGACAATTTTTGACATATGTTTGACATCTCAAATGAAATAATGCAATTTTAATTTTGAAATTCGAATCTATGATAAAATCTGCGTACATTGGAAAAAAAATTTGTTTAATTTGCGTTACGGGTCACGATTTTATTAAATAAATAAAATGTCGTCGCGCTGACTTTTAGTGCGCCAGGTCCCACATTCGAAACTCAATCTGCAGCGGCGATAATTTGTCTGATTGGAATGGGAGAGGTGTTTCCATGTGTGGCAGTCCCATTTGGCAATAGAAATAGGTAAATGTTAAATAAACAAGTAAAGAAAAAACAGGTACTGTCCACAGTTAGTAAATGGGGTTTCATCGCAAAAAATTATTTGCTTTAAAAAATTATTATCATTCTCATATTTTTCATTAATCCGATTGCAATATGCAATGCGATTATTAAAATCTTCGTCATATAGTTCTTGGTGAAGACTGATATGGATTGGGGTGAAATTTATATGAATGCAAAATTCTCATTATTGATGTTTGACTAAGACCAGAATCAATGGCCAGTTGTCTGGAACCAATATGGGGATTAAATGCGTCAGCTCCTAAGAATTTGATAGTTTTGGATCGTCTGTGGACTCTTTTCTTTGTGGAAAGGTTACCGGTACTACGTTTAAAGGGTTTTCAGTCGTTTAAAGGCCTTGTGCGATTTTCGAATGTTAGGAAACCTAACTGCCCACAGTTGCTCAGCTTCCCGGTAATTTCCTATACATTCTCCCAAAAGAAGTAGGATTCTTGGTGCGTGTGCGGATGCGCCCCAAACCAAGATCCCTTGTAACATATGTTGAATGTATAAAACATTTGATGTGGAATATAGATATTCGGCCGTATTACTTATCTTGTTAGTTCAGTTGGCGAAGTCGTTAACTGAACTAAAAAGATATGTAATACGACTGATTGTGTAGAGTTAATTATACAACTTATATTCAACCAATTTCTTATACCATTTTTGCATACAGGTTCCACCAAACCTACATCTAGTGACAAATTTTCAAAAGAGTTAATTGGATAGAGGAATCTGAGACAATGTCAAATCAGAATAATACATCGGAAAATATTTGAAATATACAATAGTTGTTTTATTTACTTTCTTTCTCAAAAAAAAAATTAGGTCTTTATTTTATGACAAAAAATAAAAATGTACTTTAACTTGTAAAATTATGCATTAAACACCAAAATTGTACAAAACTTTTATGAATTTTAATCAAGATATTTCAAAATATGAATACTGGATGCCTTTATACTAATAAATTTTTTTCTGGTTGACTGGTTTCGGACTGATTTTGGTCTGTCATAAAAGGGTTAAACTTACGTTAAAAGTAATAATTCTTATAATAGATACCAATGTTAATTGATAAATTGTCCATGTGCACAAAGAAGTAACTAATAAAGAAATCCCGACATAAAAGGACCTTAAGTGAAATGTCCATGACATTATTTTTTATTTATTTAAACTACAGTGAAACCTCGATCTATCGTTTTCGAAGCGATCTGTTGTGAAAAACCATTAATGCGGGAAAACGATCATAGCGGCCTAATATGAAAAAATTAGAAATAACCAACTACATGTTAAGAAAACTTATTTATTTATGATATTATTTAAAACATACTTAAATTATCTAAAATAATTGAAACAAATACATTTATTTATAGTTTTTAAAAATCCAACAATTTTTGTTCGCTAAGAATTATTACTTTGAATGGAATAACGTCTATTTTTCAAATTGTTGAGCAAATTCTGGTTAGTTTGGGATCACATTTCTTGTTTATACATGTTTACACCCATTAGGCCCTATATTAAACAATAAGAAATGGCTCTAATAAAAACTTTCGATGAGTATCAAGACCGTCAAAATGAATAATGCAGTAAAACATAAAAAGGCAAATGATAAATGCGGTTTTTAATTATATTGATTACTACATAGGCATTTGTTGGGACCGTGGGTAAAAGATGATATATATGGGAAAACAAAATTCGGGGGAACGAGCAATCGAGGTTTCAGTATATTTTAATTACTCGTTAAAAAAATCTAAATTATTGTAAATTAATTTTGAAATTTACAATCCAAACAAAACTTCTTATAATCCGCATGTCTCTAAAACAATAACCATCGACGACTAACCCTTAGTATTTTTGGGACTCATTCGAATCGAATCCTTTTCCAGAGGAAAGCCATAGAACGTTTCTCCCAAGAAATCAAGCGATTGTGCCATGCGGAAAAGCGAAAGGATTTTATCTCGGAAGCATACCTCCTCACCCTCGGCAAGTTCATCAACATGTTTGCCGTGCTGGACGAGCTGAAGAACATGAAGTCGAGCGTCAAGAATGACTACTCGACGTACCGGCGAGCGGCTCAGTTCCTCAAGGTCATGTCTGACTCGCAGACGCTTCAGGAATCCCAGAATCTGTCCATGTTCCTCGCTACACAGAACAAAATTCGGGACACGGTCAAGGAGAATCTGGAGAAAGTGCCTGGGTACGAAGAGCTTCTCGCTGACGTTGTGAACATCTGCGTACACATGTTTGAGACAAAAATGTACCTGACCCCCGGTGAAAAGCACATGCTCGTTAAGGTAATGGGCTTCGGTCTGTTCCTCATGGACAGCGACCTGTGTAACATCAACAAGTTGGACCAGAAGAAGAAGCTGCGGCTGGATCGAATCGACCGCATCTTCAAGAACCTGGAGGTCGTGCCGCTTTTCGGAGACATGCAGATTGCCCCCTTCAATTACATCAAGCGCAGCAAGCACTTCGACCCTAGCAAGTGGCCTTTGTCCAGTTCGAGCGCACCTTCGCCCCAAGCGGACCTCATGGTCCACCTACCTCAAATTCGGGACGACCATGTCAAGTACATAAGCGAGCTTGCCCGATACAGCAACGAGGTCACCACTACTTACAAGGAAAGCGGAAGCGACACCGAGAACCGCGAGACGGCTGAGCTGGCCCTCAGGGGTCTGCAACTCCTCTCGCAGTGGACCAGCGTGGTCACAGAACTGTATTCTTGGAAGTTGCTGCATCCAACTGATCACCACCAGAATAAGGAGTGTCCCTTAGAGGCAGAAGAATACGAAAGAGCCACAAGGTTGGTACCTGTATTATTAAAGAATATTTTCAAATTACTCCTTTCCTTAGCGATTTTACAATTGGGATGTTTAGTGATTTTTTTTGATTTTTAAATGAAAGTAAACTTTTAAATGGCATTTTTGCGCTATCAGTGGGGCCGAAATGCAAACAGAAAGTCGATTAAAATAAATAAATAAAATGTTTATATTTCAAATAAAATTCTCATATCTTTAAATGCGTATGCTTCAAATCAGATAATTTCATTCGTGGCTTGTCACATGCTAAGCATGGCCTGGTATGATCTGCTAAAGCATAACCTCCAATAGAATAGATGAACATGAGATGAAGGGTGAAAATGTCGAGGAAAAATGAAATATGCGTTGTACTAAAGTGTAATTCGACTTCCAATAGGCAATAATTTAACACTCGAATCGACTTATAGCCAAACAGTGAAAACCTAATAGCGTTATCCACATACATCACATGTTGCACACTTATAATGTCTATAGAAAAAACAACGTAAGTTTTGCACATGTATATCAGCAACAGTGCAATTTGTTTCAAATTTACCTCAAGTTTTTTTATTTTTCCATAAATTGTTTGTAACTTTTTTTCAATTCTAATCAAGTATTAAAATAGACTATATATAAACCCTACTGTTGCTCGAAATGTTAAAAAAAATCAAGTTTTTATGGACTAAACATCACAATTGTTTTATCACATACATATATTTCTATGCTTGTCAAAAGTAGTTCAATAGTTAAAAATTTAAAATTAGTCAGTCATTACAAAGCATAACTTCTCATATCTAATCAGAGAAAGGGGGCCCTCTTTGTTTAGACCACTACAATTAAGGTTTTAAAAAATATTTTATGCATTTAGTTATGTAACACTTTCTTGAATAATATGACTTAATTTTAATAGGGACATTTCATATTTAGGTTGGAAAATCAAGACACTGCTTGGGTTTTATAGATTAGATTTTATTGGCGACGTTTCGCCCCACTAGGTGGGCATCCTCAGGCCAACAGGTCAAATGGCAACGAGAAACCCACTTGTTGCTGCCGTTGTTTCAGCGTTTATCTACCGAAGTTGACCTGTTGGCCTGAGGATGCCCACCTAGTGGGGCGAAACGTCGCCAATAAAATCTAATCTATAAAACCCAAGAAGTGTCTTGATTTTCCAACCTAAATTCACCACCTTGGGACTGGATCCTACACACATTTCATATTGTTATCAATGCTGGTTCAGGCCTATTGTCAACTAATTACGTCACAAACTCAGAAAGATTTATATACGAATAAATTTTCTTTGTATGATCTTGGACACTTTATATACATACTAACAAACAGACCCGTTCTTCAAACAGGTTAGAATTATACAGGGCGTTTCAAAATTACACCCCTTCCTTTACACCACATATAGTATTCACCAAAAGAAGCAAAAAAGTTCTTATGGACCCCTGTCCGATCTTCAACTCCGAGGGCGATACAGCCCCTCAATGTTGAGTAAAAAATCAGACGATTTTTGGTATAACTTGCACATTTTTTGCACTATCGAGCTGATTTTTGCACTGGTGTCTTTAGTTTAACATCCATAATCCTCAGGTATCGAGAAAATTCAAGATCCACGAAAACAACCCCCTTAAATTGCAATTAATAAGAGGGTTGACACGGTTTTTATATTATAATTTGAATACTAGTCAAAATTTTTCTAATAACTTTGCAGCATATTAATCCTCGTTCAATTTCCAATAGAAAAGATGTCCCATGTGACCATCCTAAATCACACCCTTTAGGAGATATTTGAATTATTTTCCATCGATGCGTAACGACACACACCTGATGCATATTGCACGTAATCAGACAATTTTTGGTATAACTTGCGCTATCGGATTGATTTTTGCACTTAAGTTTAACGTCCATAATCCTCAGGAATCGAGAAAATTCAAAATCCACTAAAACTACCCCTTGAAGTTGAGATAAGATGGTCGGCATGATTTTCCCACTATAATTGGAACATTCGTTAAAATATTTGAAATTACTTCGTAGCATATTAATCCTCGTTAAATTTCCTATAGAAAAGATGCCCTATGCAACCATCATAAATCGCACCCTTTAGTGGATATTCAATTTTTCTCCTTCGATGCATGTTGCACTCAAATCACATTTAATTCGACACTGAATCATTGACACTCGATTTACGGTCCGTAAGCTTAGATAATCACCAAAATGCACATTTTTAAAAGCCACCCCCATAACTGTAACATAGATGTTTCAACATTTAATTCTCAAGCATTAAATCTGATCAGCTGTTAGGACAAAATGATTCACACCACCCCAACGAACTGCTCACTTACTGCAAAGGACAAGGTCGCATACAGATGTACCATTTTAATTTATCCGTAGAAAATCTAGATATGCTTGTTCGATCTCCATTCGAAGACTTAGAATAAATCTATCAAATTAGTTATTAATAGTATGTGACAGTTTTTTTTGTAATACGAATGAGATAGTTCATAACAAGGAAGAACCAACTTAATTTAAAGCGAATCTATCATATGTTACCTATGGTTTGTGATTGTACATATTATAATAATGTATTTTATGTCTATAGGTTTTCATTTTTAAATTTAATAAAATTGTTGTGCAGTAAATAAGATATTTAACAAAAGTGTCTCTAAATTAAATTGTTTCTGTTGTAATGAGAAATTCATTTTGAAAGGTTGAGTTTATATAGCTACTATTACTATTATTAATGGGTAGCGTTTGAAAATTGAAAATATGTTAATTGACAAAATAAATTTTAAATTAGATAAGAACAACTGGTGACGCCGCAGACTGAGAGAATGTAGTTGTAATGTGTTGGTAGCACAAAATGAAATGCATTTTTACAGTATTGTTATTGTTTAGTAAGATTCAAATTTCAAACATTTGATGTAAACAGATGATGTAATTTACAGTTTCTTATTACTTCGAAACAATAGCAACGAGCTACGAACAGAGTACGTAATGCTACATGCACGTCACAAAAATTGTTTTTTCACTATACCGAAATTTAACACTCAAATTTTTATAAATTTTATCAAAAGCACAAATTGTTTTAAACTAGGGATATATGTACTTTCTGTATTGTATTAGTTTTAGCAAGTTTTAATTTTTAAGACTGACTTGCCATAACACGATGCATGATTTCGGAGGCCTTTAGGAGTTGCCCTACTCTCGGAAAGTAGTAAAAAGTATTCTACTTTGGATAGGAAATTATTTCTTGCGGTTTATTTCTCTCTATTATTTATCATCACAATATCTTAAAGCTGCCTCAACCGATGGGCCTGAAACTTTGTTCTGACTCCTAGGTCCTCACTAAGATCGCTTTTCGAGATACTTGATCAAGAAGTCAGTTTTTGGAGCAAAATACAAAGTTTCTTAAATTTGACGCATTTTTAAAAATCGATTTCCATTGAAGTGTGATTTTGAGTCTGAATTATCTTGATTCACATCATACATTACCTTTACATTCTGTTCTGTTACATAAAATTATTGTTACATGTAAATGATTGTATTAATACTCAACTTCCGTTCTATTCCGTATGCGCATGAATGCTATCGTTTACATGATATAATAATTTGAAGTAAAAGGAAATGATCGGAAACGGAACGTATAGTGAGAATCGACCTTTAAACATAGAAACAATACTTTAATGTGTTTGTGGGTGCATTCGAGATGAAGCTCTAAATAGCGGACAGTGCAGTGAACGAACATGTGACGTCACGCTCCGTGCGTTCAGTGCTTGTTCAAATCGAACAGAATTCTAAAGATATAACCTAACCTAACTTAATCTAAAATTTCTTTGTTCTTTTATAGGGAGTAGGCAGAGTAGGTAACCTAACTGTGTACATTTCACTTATTGTGGAATTTAGTGGTATTGCCAATTATATTTATATTATTTTGTATTTTTCTCATATTACGCATGTAATTTACATTAAGTACCAAATAATAACATGGAGTTTATAAAATTAGCTGCAAAAATGTTTTTTGAAGATGATGATCATTTCAATTTATTATATAAATGTAATGATTACGTACATTTTGTAGTACCTAGATATAATGACAGACAATTTAAAATGCATTTATTCTTCTTTATTGACCCCCTATAAAGAAGAAGAAGCTGATACATCAAACTCTACCTGTGCTCTAATCGCACGCTCAACATGCATGGAGAAAACAGAGCACGCTCGGAACTTGTACCCTGAATGAAATCGAACATAATCGAGCGCACTCCGAGCTTCAAATAAAACACACCAGGGCGAACAGAGCTCGGTCGGAGCGTTTAGAGCGTCATCTCGAATGGCTGTAGAAAAGGGACGGGACCTGATCGGACAGCAAATAGAGGAAAAGTATAGGTAGGAAGAGAAAGTACGCCAAGGGAAGGGACGGGATGGAAAAGGAATGAAGAGATAGATAGATAGAGATAGAACTGGCATACCTATTCTTCTTTTTCAGAATACGTCTTCATCTCTTTTCTACTCTCTCCATCTACTTCTCACACTCATGCCTATCAAAAAGTTTATGCACTTCTAACCTGTTTGAAGAATAGGTAGGTGTGCTAGTGTGTTAATAGAACACTTGAAGGAATATCACAGAAATCATTTATTTCGACCAACTTAGTTACACACCGAAAGCAACAAAAATATGGCTGCCTCCTCATCCTCTCACTCACTCTACTTTTTCTCGCTCCTTCGCCGGAAATCAGAAACGTCTCTCCTCTCTGTCTCTCCTTCGAAGGCAGTCGGCAGCACTGGCTGTCGCCCACCGCGCGACTTTTTAACTTACCAGCGCCCTGTTCGCCGATGCCCATTTGAGTCGACTCGGCCATTCTGATGAAAAAAGGAAATGTCCTCATTAATAAGGTGCAGAGCCAGGTTTACGAATTTCTACAAGAATAATGGTAAATAAAATACACTGGAAACAAAAATAGAGACTGCCGCAAAAAAGGATTACTGCAAAAAGAAAAAACAAATTAAGTTACAATTAAAACACAAGGGAGTTAACCCATTGAAAGGCTAACTTTTTAAGAGGTCGATCAGGTCAAGCCGGTCGATCTCTTGGTCACTTTCGCTCTCTCTCTTTCTTTCACATTTTCACACACATACACAGTAGGATATTGACGCACAGCGTTAGATGCCACTATGGCCTGTCACCGCTTTTGCCTCCTGACCCCTTTTACCAGTTCGATCTTTCGATCTATCATTGGGCAAAAGTTGAGCAATCCTGAATGGCCCGTCAAACTTATTGGCCAACTTGCTGTTCACCTCAGCATCCGCTCTATTTGTGGCCGCCTGCTGCCACAGCACTAGATCCCCTACTCTATAGCTGACAGCATATCGATGGTGAAGGTCCTCAACCTCCTATGTCAATTTGTGCAGTTTTTGGTATTGAACCTTGTATGTTAATTTAAGTTTTAATTACTTTATATATTTTAAAGATTTCTTTATTAAGTTTTTATTTATAGTAATATATTTTATTAAAAACGAGTAATTGAAAATAATACTTATAATATTTTATAAAAGTGATATAAATTTCGGTGTTTATACTCTGCTGCTAAGTTGGTTATTTTGACATAGGAGGTTGGGGGCTTTCACCATCGATATGCGAGAAAGTAAAAAGAAGCCGCCCACAGTTTGTTTCTGACACAACTCTGGTTTTATACTTCCATGATAACCGTAGAAAAATGAACCGGCGCACACTACCTATTTATAATTAATTAAATTTGCAGAACTTAACAAGAACCAGCATACATCGTATAATTCAGTAATACAATTAACATAAACCTAATTCAAATAATTATTATTATATTAGTCCAAATTTTACAATTTGTTGTAAGTTACAGTACGTCACGAACGGAAAGATATTCACAAAGAGAATGATGAATACAAATGTATTACAGGTACAACTACAGTGACGAAGAAAAATTTGCCTTAATCGAGGTGATCGCCATGATTAAAGGCCTGCAAGTCTTGATGGCGAGAATGGAAACAGTCTTCACTGACGCGATACGCAGGAACATCTATGCAGAACTACAAGACTTTGTTCAGCTGTGTCTAAGGGAACCTATGAGGAAGGCAATTAAGAACAAGAAAGACCTAATTCGGAGCATTATTATGTCTGTCAGGGAGACTTGTGCAGATTGGCAAAGAGGTGTGGAGCCTCTGCAAGACCCGGCGTTGAAGGGCAAGAAAGATCCGGATAATGGATTCGGCATAAAGGTCCCAAGGAGGAACGTCGGGCCTTCGTCGACTCAACTTTACATGGTTCGTACGATGCTGGAATCGCTCATAGCGGATAAATCCGGAGGAAAGCGGACATTGAGGAAGGATATCGACGGGCAGTACCTCGTGCAAATCGACCAGTTCCACAAGACCTCGTTCTACTGGAGTTACTTGTTGAACTTCAGTGAGTCGCTGCAGAATTGTTGCGACTTGTCACAACTTTGGTACCGAGAGTTCTATTTGGAAATGACAATGGGTCGTCGCATAAACAAGTGCACCGTCCGGCACCAGCATAACGAGGAATGCAACGATTTGATAACGATGGAGAAACGGATCCAGTTTCCCATTGACATGTCGATGCCCTGGATTTTAACAGACCACATTTTGAAGACAAAGGAGCCTTCCATGATGGAATACGTGTTGTACCCTCTCGATTTGTACAACGACAGTGCTTTGTACGCCTTAACCATTTTCCGGAAGCAATTTTTGTATGACGAGGTTGAAGCGGAAGTCAACTTGTGCTTCGATCAGTTCGTCTACAAGCTGAGCGAGCAAATCTTTGCTTACTACAAGCAGCTGGCTGCTAGCATCTTCTTGGATAAACGGTTCCGAGTGGAATGCGCTGCCTTGGGGGCGTATCTTCTTCCGTATCCGAGAGCGAACCGATACGAGACTTTGTTGAAGCAGAGACATGTCCAGCTCCTCGGGAGATCCATCGATTTGAACAAGTTGATCACGCAGAGGATTAACGCCGACATGCAGAAGTCCCTCGACTTGGCCATAAGCAAATTCGAAGCCGGAGATATCACTGGGGTGATGGAGTTGGAGGGTCTCCTCCAAGTGAACAGATTGTGCCACAAGCTTTTGAGCAAATGGTTGGCGCTGGATGACTTCGATTGCATGTTCCGGGAAGCAAACCACAACGTTCTCGCTCCATACGGCCGGATAACCTTGCACGTCTTCTGGGAGTTGAATTACGACTTTTTACCAAATTACGTGTACAACGCAGCGACCAACAGGTTCACGAAACACCGAGCGAACATTTCGTTCGCCGCCCCTGTCCACAGGGACAAACCTCCGCAGATGTCGCACCACTACCTCTGGGGGACGAAACCTTTGAATCTGGCTTACACCACGCAGTACGGGCAATATTCCGGATTCGTCGGACCCCACCATTTCCATACCATGTGCAAACTGCTGGGGTACCAAGGTATCGCCGTCGTCATGGAGGAACTGCTGAAAATTGTCAAGAGCCTCATTCAAGGCAACCTGCTGCAGTTTACGAAGGCCCTCATGGACGCGATGCCGAAAGTGTGTAAGCTGCCGAGGTACGACTACGGGTCCCCCGGAGTCTTGGGTTATTACCACGCCCAATTGCAAGACATAGTACAATATCCGGATGCCAGGACAGAGCTGTTTCACAACTTCCGGGAATTCGGGAACACCATCCTGTTCTGTTTGCTGATGGAGCAAGCCCTTTCTCAGGAAGAAGTCTGTGATCTTTTGCAAGCTGCGCCGTTCCAGAACATATTGCCAAGGCCTTTCTGTAAAGGTATGTCTTCGTGCTGTTTTATTATTATTATGTATTTTTTATGTCATTTATAATACTAACAATTATAATGCTGTAATTAACTATGAAATATCATGTGATTTTAAAAGAGTGAATTACAAAAAACCCAGTCTCTTTTGTTGATTTAAGAGGCGGTTAATTGCCGCCAAAGTGCCTTTTTTTATAATTCAAACATTAAAAAAATCACACGATATCTAATGATATTGTATTATTACAGAGGGTGAGAAACCCGAATCCAAGCAGAAAAGACTAGAAGCAAAGTATGCAGCTTTACAAATAGTGCCAAATATTGAGAAACTAGGGACTGCTAAGGTATGTTGTGATTTTTTTGTAAGTTAAAATATTAATTATTAAATTCATTCAATTTGGTTTAAATTTATTTAATTCGATTTAAATTAATTTAATTTGGTCATTCAATTTATCGAATTTGATTTAAAATTGTTTCATTTCATTTAACTTCCTTTAATTTGATTTAAAGTTATTTCATTTAACCTACTTTCATTTATTTCATTTAAATTAATTTACAGTTATGAGTTGGGTAAAAGCAGTAGTCAAGTTTTATTATTTATTACGTTGCGTTACATATTTCGGAATGAACTCATCCCATCTTCAGACGCAGTGACACAAATGAAATTCACTAGGCAGATATTCGTTTTTTTCAATTTATTAAACTTCAAAAAAGAAGCGATGTTGCAAGATATAATACAATACAATTGTATCTTGCGACATCGCTTCTTTTTTGAAGTTGCAGGGAAAATTTGGAAAAGTCTACTGATTTTAACCAACTCATAACTGTAAATAAAACCCGTAGGACCCAACAACCTTATATTAAATTAATTTAATTTGTTTTAAATTTATTTCAATAGATTTAAATTTGTTTCATTTAATTTATATTATGTGGCATCAAGATGGCCGTCTCTGATGGTTTTGCTAATGTTTCTTCTGAGAGTTTGTGCGGTTACTGCAAAAATAGAGTGGTGAAAGTGGGCTACGAGTGTTTTAGATGTTTGTCTGTATTTCACCCATCATGTAGGGAGCGTATAAAGGGGCAAATAATTGATGAAGGTACATACATGTGCAAGAAGTGTTTGTCAACGGATGCGGTTTCTGAGGAGCTGTCCAGCCAGGAGAAGGCAAGCCAGTGCAATATTGAAATGATGTTATTGGTGAAGTTGCTCAAGACACAGGAGCAACTTATAATTACTAAAGATCAAGAAATTATAAAATTAAAGATTGAAATTGATAGCATGCGGTCAGCTCACAAAAACATGGATCAGGTTGTCAATGCAAAAAGTGTAAATAAGCGAAAACAGCAAACAAATAAACTGTCAATTTTGGAGGAGGTGCAAATGGAAGAAACTAAACTGATTATAAAAGTAGCAGCTGTAGTCTAAAGTGGTATTCATTAAAGAATGAAAATTTAAGTTCAAATCCGATTACAAACCCAGCCATTTCATGAACGAGAGTTGTTGGTAGACGCTCGGGGACGTCGGAGGTTGTTACAAAGTATAAACCGGTGCATGGCACAGCTGCGAATTTAAGTGTACAAGGAGCACCGCGACTATGTCATTAATAACAATAATAATACGCTGTTTAGGTAAATCGTCCATGCAAGTGCTTGCCGCAGACGGGTCTGCTCTCAAACAATTTAAACATGACCAGAAAATCTTTTTGATCAAATTTCTACCCGTTGTTGGCCAGTATTTCTGTCGCAGACTGTATAGCAAAGCCTGTGGATGATAAATTTTTACTTGTTAAAATCTAGCGATCATCTCGGATATTTTGTGTTCGTAAGGTAAAATTATTTGATGCCGACTCTCAAAATCTAGTACCGATTGATTGAGGCGCCCTCTCACTCTTAGAATTCCTGCCTCATCCAAAAAAGGACTTAAGTTTACAATTTTTGAACCACGGGGTAACTCGCGTTTGTTTAGAAGTGCCTTTATTTCCAACGAAAAACTTTCGCGCTGTGCTAACTTTATCAGAAGATGCAATGCTTCGTTTCTCTCGATCACCGTAATACTACCAATTCTTTTTGTTCCTCCGTGCCTCGCACTGTAGCAAAATCTAAGTAGGAATGCAGTTACATCTATGAATTTCTTTAAGCCTGAGAATTTATTAAAAATATTTATCTCGTCACCAGCCACAGTCAACGTCACCGCCCTCGCCTGTGGCATGTTAGCGATTTCGAATGTCACTTTTTCTCAAGGAGGTTTAATAATATATAGAGAAGGGAGAGGACAAATGCAAGCTTATAGACACGAAAAGTGTAAGCAGTTTTTTCGGCGATTCCGAGAAGGAGTAGGAGATTGGCCAATCAAATGCAATCCCGGTTGCGCCGGTTCTAACTTTATTAATAACAAAGTTATTCAAGGTGAACGTCTTAGGTGGCCCACCCTGTATATAGAAAACAGACCGTAAACACAAACTTATATATATATATGAAAACTACTTTATTATAATTTGTTTTGTAATAAGCAACGCACGAGTTTTGGAAACACAGTTTAATGTAAGCCTTTCGCTCTCAGAGCTTGTACAATACTGAATAATAATACAATATTCTGTGGAAACCGAGTTATGCAGCTGGGCCAGGTGCGCCGGTCAGCTGTGCCAGATGTTGGGGTCAGTGGGTACAGAATACGTCAAGGTTGTGTCTTATGGATTATTTGTTAACAAGTATATATTCACAAAAAAACAAAAGATATGTGGACGTGATGCCAGAGAAGGGAGAGAAAATATACAGAAGAATACCATATGTAGAATATAATCACAATAGATAAGGAATATTTTTAAAACACAAAACATACATCTAGTGTTTGCATCAGTAAATACATTGGGAAACATCATAATTAACTCCAAAGAAATTTCCCCATTTAAACCCACGTAAATCGTGTTTTCTTTTTAATCTGTATCCATGCTAATGGAATGTAGAAAGAAAAGGACTCTTCAATTTCAATGGTTTAAAAAGAGAAAGACATATCTATAGTAACTAGGGCGCTCGCTTTTTAATTAAAAGTAATCATTTTATTTGTCAACATGACGTTTAGCCCTAATGAGGTTAGGTTAGGGGACGCGGAAATTTACTTTGTCATTTTGGCGGTTATATTAGGTTAGGACGATCGCCTGTAAAATCTATGGGCCGCTCTTTGTTTCTTTAGACTGCGTATAAAATTTAAGAAATGGTAACTATGGGTATTGTAAAAACTAACATTTATGTTTTCTAGAGTCAGTAAGTTGAAAAGTGAAAACGAGATGAATTCGGGATAGTTGTGGATCATATAGGAATACGCAAAATATTGTGAAACTCATCCTTGAATAACGATATATAGCACAATCAAGGTTTTACCCGTTTGGAACATGTCAGACGGAGGGTCGCAGTTATTTTGACTAGCACGAGGGTCCCAGACAGCTCCGATAGGCCCCAAAGAGAATCTTTGACCAATTTAACGTTTACATGGCAACCGTCCTCTTGCGTTCTAATAGCTTTCAGTGCATTAAAACGTCAGATTGACAGATAGTCAAACAACTGACAATTATGTCTTCTTCTTATTTTTTAATTGTCTCATCACCACTAGGCAGTACAGAAACTAGAATCGTGTGCACAAAAAACTGTACCCGTTCTATAGGGAGACTGGAGCTTGTGCAAGCGACTTTAGTTTTTACCAGTCTGTGTGGTGCCTATATTAGCCGCATCCGTCCTGTATTAGCCACATGAAATTTTCTATTGTGTGATTGATTGATATTTTATGTTCCTTTTTTTTGTTTATGTAGTTTTGACATATATAGCATAAAAATAAGCTTCACTTAAAGAATAAACATTTTTATTTATATTCATATAAAGGTTACATATTTTAGCATTTTCAATATTTTAGATTTTAGTAATATTATTACTATCTTTTTTTAATTTATTGAAAAGTTTTCATATTTGATATTCCTAAAATCATTTTTGATACCAATTACTTTCTTCTTTTAAAATTTAAACATTTTCAAAATTTTCTTTTGCAATGTTTTGTGAGGGCTGTGCAAACCTCTGTTATTCCTTTATAGCACGAATTTTTGTATTGAGAAATTCTATTCAAAACATATGGTATCGCCTCACGAATTCATGGAATTTAATCAGTAATTTTGTATGCAAGGTTGGATTGTTCAAATTTGTCGTCTTTACTATTTAATCCCTTGAAGAAGTTTTTATAATAAAATCGAAATGTTAGGCAGACTAGACATCTTTATTTCATAGTCCAAAATACAGAAAATGAAAAATAATTTATGAAGAAATACAAAAGGTCATGAACATAAATTAACATTTTGTCCACCTCTAGCCAGTTTCCGTTTAATGCACGAATTTGTCAAAAAATTAAAAATCAATATTTAAAATTTGTGCTTAGTACCAGATGGCTAAATAATTCAAACGGGCAGGAACCGACTCTATGTTAGGGAACTAAGAAGAAGAAGAATTTTTAAGTTAAACAATTGTAAAATGGACCAGTCAAGTTCAAGCACGGTCGTCTGGAAGTCACATTAAAATGGAATAAAATGAAATAAATTACCGAAATGGGCGGGTACGGGGACTGAACCGGGGACGATGACGGGAAGGAAAATAAAATAAAATAAAATTATACTAAATAAAATAAATTAGAATTAAATAAGGAAAGGGTACGGTATAGTACGGGAAATTAGTTTGGGAATGGGGATTGAACCGGAAACGAGAACGGAAAGGGAAATGAAATGAAATATCTTGA
>JAWQRP010001835.1:0-17471 GCA_033557875.1 Quadriops clusia | reverse complement strand
ATGTCGAATGTTCTTTTTATGTATGTGTTAAAAGCTGATATCTTATGTGTTTGAGGATGGTTGGATTGATTGTGTATTGTTGTGTCTGGTAGTGTAGGTTTTCTATATATATTGTAAGATAATCCTTCGTCATGTCTAGTTATTGAGATGTCTAAGTAATTAATTGTTTTGTTTGTTTCAAATTCTGTTGTAAATTGGATGTTAGGTTTAATTTTATTATTATTAATTAATTATTAATTTTATTTCTACATTTATTAATAACTCATGTTTTTGTAGTTAATACCTGATGATGGGTATATAACCCGAAACCGGTTGTGTTTTAAAAAAAAAATAAATAGTTGAAGTACAAAATACTTATATCATTATATTAATAAAACAACTAAATGGGTTCAAATCAAGAAAATTATTACAAATATTTAATAGTTTTATTCAAATGTTGAGAAAATGTTTTCTCAGCAATTATATAACTATTTGTGTTACTTGGATATTTTTAATATCCTACATAATTGGAGTGGTTTATTGGCTGATATTAGTCCATTAATAGTAAAAATATTAATATTTTTATTATTGTGATATGTATGATATAAAACAAAAGAAAAAATTATGTGTGAATTCTGAAGTGAAATCTTAAAAACATTTCCAGAATAAAAAAAAATAAATTCAGAATGATTACTAATATCAACAATAATGTAATAAGGAAAAAATATAATAATAAATATATATCATAATAAAATAATATAATAATAAAAAATACCATAATAAAATAATATAATAGTAAAATAATATAATAATAAAATAGTAGTACAATAATAAAATATTATATTTTGTTGATCAATGTTTTGTTTATTAATGAGTTTTAAAGTCTAATAAAATAATGCTTTATGATTATTGTTTCATTTTTCTTTTTATTTTAATTGTCGACGTTTCGCTCTTATCTTTTTTGTGAACTTCTTCTGGACTTTTAACTACAATTCAACATATCAAGACACATTACCTAAGCACATCAATTTAAAATTAGTAACTTTACAATAAAAAATTCTATGTTAAAATACTTACAATTACAATAAATTAAACAACACAAGGCAAGACTTTTTAAAATTCACTTTTTTTTCACATTTTATCTTAATACTTATTATTGAATTTATTCGTCAATTTTAATTTATACTAAAGTCTAACAATTAACATATTAATTTAGTTCTATTTGTAAAATATACATACAGTGTTACATTCATATCAGGAGTCTCCATCTTATGTTTCTTTCAACATTCATTAATTTATTTATTGTGTATACAAACCTATAAATAATGTAGTCTATATCTAGTTTTTGTTATTATTTATTTCCTATTTATTTAAATGAGATCATAAAATAAAGAAAAATATATGGTACATATTTCATTTAAGTTATAATTTTATTATTCTATTATAAGTTTTATTAATATTATTTGTATCTCTTTTGAAGTTTACGGAATTTAGATTTTTCATAATATATAAAAATTCATATTTCTTGGACTTATAATTATAAATATTTTTATAATCTTGGGTTTATAGTCCTTATTTTATAAAATTAACAAACACATATACATGCACACACACACACACCTACACACACACGCTACACACACATAAACACACTTTGATTAAATTTTTCGTTGTTGTCATATCATTTGTTATATTTCCTCTGATGAAGCGGTCAAACCGCGAAACGCGTAAAGAAAAGTGCATTTAATTTTATAAAATAAGGACTATAAACCCAAGATTATAAAAATATTTATAAAAATTCATATATTTTTCTTTTGTACCAATTATTTTCTTTTTTAAGAATTTTAAAATTTTCAAAGTCAAACTGATGTTTTTTGTCAATTGCATGTTGGCCTAATGCAGTACAATTTTCAAAATTTTTGTTTTTGCATGTACTTTCATGTTGTTTAATGCGGTAATCAAGATATTGTTTCGTTTTTCCAATATAGTTTGGATCACATTGTATACAATGAATATCATAAATCAAATTTGATTGTTTTAATTTATTGTCTATGTCTTTGGTTGTTGTGAATACATTTCTTGCGGTATTCTGGTTTTTGCTTACTACATTTAGGTTATATTTCCTTAATCTATATCTTAAATTCTCTATTAAATTTCTTATGTATGGCAAAGTTATGTAAGTTTGTGAATCTTTTATATTTTTTGTTTTTATATTTTGATTGTTTAATTTACTTATTCTGTTACTAATAGTCCTGTTTATGAACTTGATTGGGAAATCATTTTTAATTAACGCCTCTTTGCCTTTTTTAATTGATTTATAATAGAATAATAAAATTATACCTTAAATGAAATACCATATATTTTTCTATATTTTATGATCAGTTTTAAATAATTAGGAAATAAAGAATAACAAAAGCTAGATATAAACTACATTATTTATAAGTTTGTATATATAATAAATATGTTAGTGAATATTGAAAGAAACACAAGATGGAGACACCTAATATGAATGTAACACTGTGTGTATATTTTACAAATAGAACTATATTAATATGTTGATTGTTAGATTTCAGTATAAATTAAAAATGACGAAAAAATACAATAATAAGTATTAAGATAAAATGTGAAAAAAAGTGAATTTTAAAAAGTCTTGTCTTGTGTTGTTTAATTTATTATAATTGTAAGTATTTTAACATAGAATTCTTATTGTAACGTTACTAATTTTAAATTGATGTGCTTATCTAATGTGCCTTGTAATGTTGACTTGTAGGTCAAAGTCCAAAAGAAGCTCACAAAAAAAATAAGAGCGAAACGTCGACTATTAAAATAAAAAGAATAATGAAACAATAATCATAAAGCTTTATTATATTATTATATTAGACCTTAAAACCCATTAATAAACAACACTTTAATCAACAAAAAATAACAAAAAGGTCATTACAATTATATAAATAAAATATTATAATAATTAAACAATATTTTAATAACAAATGTTGTCTTTCCAGCTCCAAAGCCATCCAGTAGAAGATCCCGGAAACCCGGACTCGACCGGAAACCCAGGCAAGCCTACAGCGCCAAGCAACTAGAGCGTCTAGAAACAGAATTCAAAATCGACAAATATTTAAGCGTTAGCAAGAGAATGGAGCTTTCGAAAGCTCTGAATCTCACAGAAGTCCAGATAAAAACTTGGTTTCAAAACAGAAGGACGAAATGGAAGAAACAGTTAACGACAAGACTAAAGATGGCGCAACGACAAGGGTTGTTTTCACCCCATTATTTCGCCCCTTCGGCGCAGCAGTACTCTTCCTTGTTCAACCCTTATTACTCACCCTTAGGGTGCGTCTTCGGCGTCCCGACGGTAGATGACGCCAGCGTTCCCATTCCAGCAGGGGATTCTCCGAGGAGGGCGTCTTTGTCTAGCTAAATTATTATATGATTGTATTAGTTAATCGAAGGACTTTAATTATTATTTAATCATAAATTATTCCTGACGTGTAACTTATGTAGTGCGTTAGTTTATTTCGCGTTTGTGCCATCGCTTATTTAATTTAGTGTAAGTCTATCGTTGAAATTCGTTAAGAACAGTACAATTTTTTAAATAAATTTTAAGAAAATTATATGGATTTATTCTTAAACAATAATTTTATTCTTAAAATATAATTTTATTGATTCATTTATCAAAAATTATATTGCCATTTTATTACAGTTTATCAATATTATTATTACATCTATTTCTACCATTATTAATAATAATCTTATTACTAATAATAGTATTATTACTAATAATGGTATTATTACTAATAATAGTATTGTCACTAATAATAATAGTATTATTACTAATAATAGTATTATCACTAATAATAATAGTATTATTACTAATAATAGTATTATCACTAATAATAATAGTATTATTACTAATAATAGTAATATTACAAATAATAGTATTTTCATGAATACAACAATTTTAACCAAATTTTACCTACTTATGCAATATTAAGGGTCATAATTATACAGTTTTGCACAAAAAAAAAATAAAATTGTTCGAAACGACCCTTAGTTTGTGCTTACTAACTATAAATGTACTTATAAGTACTAATTACACAATTCATCACGTATTTAAGTTGTAAGCTAACATTAGTCGGAAAATAAATAAGAGTAATAAATAAATAAATTAAATTACAATTTACAATAACTACAATATAAAAAATAATTGCTCCTATCTAATTGATTTCAATTTAATTACAAAGTAATTGTATTTTTGTGCTATTAATTATTTAGACCTAGATTAATTATTTAGACCTAGATTCATTATTTAGACCTAGATCATACCGTCAACAATATTTTGCCTAGATTTAGAAACATTAAACTTAATTTAGGTACATTTATCTGTCAACATTGATTTGATGCGAAATTACGACCATATCATTAAATATATCATAATAGATTAAAATTGCGTCCCGTTGATTGCACAGAAACGGCGCCGCGGCAATAAATATCAATTTGAAATTGTTTGGGTCCTTTAACGCTCACTAAACTACAATTTGAAAAAGTCATTTATCTTCCAGATGGCGACACTGAGGCCTCAATCCACGGGAGTTTGTCCACTGTTGGGGAGCATCAGACAGAGCAGCCCACTTCCTGTAATGAGAAAGAGGAGGTTCAGCAATCTGGCAAAGTGGTTAAAATTTGAGCAATATAGATACAGAAAATAGATAGAGCTCTTCGGATAAATTCTCTTGGCGTAAATGCGTTTGAGTGATTAAGCGATATCGTGAGGAGCCAGAGGATGAGTTCGTCGGAAAAGTTGACTAATTAGCATATATAATTAACACTTACCTATGAGCATGACTGCGAACAACACTATTGGTACAACACAGTTGAGATCGATGAGGAAGCCAAACACCAGGTTTCCTAACAAGGCACCGCCTCTGCCCATCGTCAGGGACAAGGCGGCAGCCATTACTCTGAAAAATCAACAAAGGATTTGTTAATATTGGGAATTCTTTAAATTGCTACAAAATTCTTTCATGGTTCTTTAAATTTCTTCAAACATCTTTAGATTTCTTCAAAAGATCTTTAAGTTTCTTCAAACATCTTTAAATTTCTTCAAAAGATCTTTAAATTTCTTCAAACATCTTTAGATTTCTTCAAAAGATCTTTAAATTCCTTTAAACATCTTTAGATTTTTTCTAGAGATCTTTAAATTTCTTCAAACATCTTTAGATTTCTTCAAAAGATCTTTAAATTCCTTCAAACATCATTAGATTTGTTCAAAAGATCTTTAAATTTCTTCAAACATCTTTAAATTTCCTCAAACATCTTTAAATTTCTCCAAAAATCTTCAAAAATCCTTTAAAAACCATTAAATCTCTTCAAAACTAAGTTAAGAAAACGATTACCCAAAACTTACCTAAGATTAGTAGGAAATAGATCCACTAAAACGCAGTACACAGTACTGATAGCCAAGCTAGTCAAAGCTTCAAAAATGCAAGATAGCACCAAATTCCCAATAGAAGAGTTGACGAAATAGAGTCCTCCAGTGACGCCACCAGCCACCAGCAAGCTGAAGACCAAGAAGAATTTGGTCCCTAACTTGTGGACCATCAAGGGTAACCAAAAACTCGTAGGGATGCAAGCCAAACCAATAATCAAAGTATGAAGAAAAACGTTGTCATTCAAAGGTTCTCCACAGAAAGGATCGGCTATGGTCTCGTTGGAAGAGACCACAACAGCCGAAACTTCGCAAACGCTTGCACTTTCCCCAGGATGAGAAGCTTCGTACGTTTCGAACCTGTAGAACAATTCTGGAAACCATATCATCAGGGTGTAATAACTGGTGGTGAGCCCAAATTGGATCAAGCAGGTGATGACAGTATACTTCAGGTGAGGGGGCTTGCACAAGGCTTTGGTTTGCGCCCAAATCTCCTTAAGAAGAATCTTCAACTCCTTAGGCTTTCGGAACCGAAGACTCCTAACACTCTTCTCCGAATATTTCGAAACAACGCTCAAGCTCCTCACCTTCTCCCTCAAGCTCCTAATGGGGAACCCCCCAGGACAATCTCCTGTATTTTTGGCGTACATGTTCTTCAAGATCTCCAAAGCTTCATCAGCTTCACCACATTCGAGCAAGAACTTGGGGCTCTCGGGGAAGAACATCAGCCAAATGCCGATGAGGATGCTGGGGATGGCGCAGACTGCCACGAAGAGATTCCAGCTTTTGAACATGAAGCCTTCGGAGACGTATTCGAATTCCATGGGGATGATGATCCAGGCTATTCCTGGGAGGGCTATGATGCCAACTGTCCAGAAGAGTTCCATCCAGCAGAGGATGGTTTCGCGGTATTTGGCTGGTTGGAATTCGCCTAAGTAGGGGAAGCAGATCAGCATGACTCCGGTTATCCTGGAAGGAGAAATTTTGGATGTTTTATTTTGGATGTTTTATTTTGGATGTTTTATTTTGGGTATCTGATTTTGGATATTTCAGTTTGGATATTTTATTTGAGATATTTCAGTTTTTGATGTTTCGTTTTGGATATTTCATTTTGGGTATTTGAAAAATTTTTGATATTTCGAGAACTGTCTGAAATATTTTGAAGATCAGAAGTAGTTTGAAGGTCAGAAGAATTTTGAAGATCAGAAGTATTTTGAAGGTCAGAAGAATTTTGAAGATCAGAAGTATTTTGAAGGTCAGAAGAATTTTGAAGATCAGAAGTATTTTGAGTCAGAAGTATTTTGAAAGTCGAAGTGTTTTGGGTATTTCAAGAACTGTCTTAAATATTTTAAGAAAATGAAGTATTTTGAGAGTCAGAAGTATTTTGAAAATAATAAGAATTTTGAATCAGAAGCATTTTGAATCAGGAGTATTTTGAATGAGAAGCATTTTGAACCAGAAGTATTTTGTACCAGAAGTATTTTGAATGAGAAGCATTTTGAACCAGAAGTATTTTGAATCAGAAGCATTTTGAAAGTGAGAAGAATTTTGAAGCCAAAAATATTTTGAAAGTCAGAAGTATTTTGGCTATTTGGAGAACCAAGACAAAATGAAGAATGATTCAATTTAAATATCGTGTCAATTAAAGTTTAAATAGTTAACAGAAGTACTCACGCAAATCCATTGAAGAATCTAAGAATTAAGAAAATGATGTACACTTGGGAAATGCTAGAAATAAGGCCACAAATTCCATCCATAAGAAGAGCTCCAATTAGGACGATTTTGCGTCCTTTTGTATCAGCCAGGCACCCCCAAAAGTAAGAACCAATGACCATACCTGTAATGAAAAAAATAGTACATAATAATTAGCAAATAATCGTCGATATAAAAGTATCGAATTAAAAAAAATATGTATTATCACTTCATGTTTTTTTTTATCCCTTCTTGCAAGTATTTGTTATGTAAGCAGTACATAATAATCTTGCTCGTAGAGCCAATTAATGACAGTCTGTTGATTATTTTAACCATCGAGTACAACGTGAGAACGGTATTTTAATCCTATTTCATTTGTTACCCATGTCGTTGTGCGAGAGTTAAAATAGTCAGCGGACTGTCGCAAATCCTCTTTATGGTCAAATTTGTAGTCCCTTAATTTAAAATTTGTGCTATATAACTGACAGTCAGAACACAACGACTTACCACAAGGAAAGCCAAAATGTTCAAAATACTGCTTGACCAAGTCTTTCTGGCAAACGTAATTGTGTGCTTTGTTGCGCATAGCCCTAATTGTGGGTGGAGGGAGTCATTTCTCGACCGATCACCTACACGGATAGATCGTAGCGCAAAGTCGTTCTATGCGCTCATTCATTGCCTAGAATGAGTTGAGAGCGCTGGCGGACGGTTAACTCTGTCCTTCCGAATACTTTCTCTCTCTGCGAAGGCTGCATCGACGTCTCCCAGAAAGATTTGGTCGAGCAGTACTATGTCTATTTTTGAAGAATGGAAAACAACCAATATATATATATAATAGATTCAAACGATTTTAAAAACATTAAACGTAAAACAAATAGGATTAATAATTGTTTTTGGTTTCTGTTAGTGATGGCTCCGAGTGCCAATATTATTCAATTTACAAAAACCTGACTTTATTATAAAACTAAACTCAAAATCATGGGCGCATAAAGATCTTGCCGAGTGCACATACATAAATACATTCTACGATATACTCGTGTACATCACATAATCTTACTGTATACACAGAATAATCATATATATCGTTTATTAATTTAATATTATTTATAGTAATGTAATTTGCAATACATATTTGAATCAGTAGTACAGATGTTCCTTTTGTACGATTCGCAAACACTGGTTCATTTTACTACGAACTTCGTTCAGCATCATGTTCACCGTATTCATTGTGTTTTAGTCCTGTTTCTAACCTCTATCGTCTTTATTGTAGAATATAAACTCGATCAGCATCGGCTTGATGGCGACAACTTATTTCAACAAATCAATGTCACAGGCACTTGTTTCTTTGGCTTTTAATACACATTGTCTATTATTTTTTTCTGCTCTTTCATTGCATGACATTACCTCCTATAACATTAAGTATATGCGCTGGAGTTGAAATGTCAAAATAAAACAATAATTTATTTCGTTGCTTTTTAATTTGTTTAGTTAGTTGTTAGTTAAATTCTCCCTTACAAAACTCATTAATGTTCTTTAAAATGCGATTTTTTCATAGTGGCGCAACCATCGATGCACACTCACCATAGAAATCATAGTCCTTAAAATGGGAAAATTACCGACGGACGTACGTACGTACGTTACGACACATAACAAATACAATAAATTGAATCGCATTCCAGACTAAACAAAAACAATACGACGATGAGGAAATAGCAGTAATAAACCCCGAGAGTTAATTCGATAAATTGGTAATAATCACTAAAGCAAAATTGCGTTTCAAAATTGCACAATTTAATTGTTCACGTTATAAAATTGCTCGTATTTTAAATTGTTCGCATTTTAAATTGCTCGCATTTTAAATTGCTCGCATTATAAAATGCGAGCATTTAAAAATGCGAGCATTTGAAAATGCGAGCATTTAAAAATGCGAGCATTTAAAAATGCGAGCATTTAAAAATGCGAGCATTTAAAAATGGTTTTTCAAAAAGCTCGCATTTTACATTGTTATCAAATTTACCGTGCAATAAATGCAACGCTTCCACGTAATACAACATAACAACACAACAAAATAAAAATCCAATAAAAACATAATAGGATAGGTGCGAAAAAAATAACGACCACTCCTTTTATTATAACGTATTTATTATTGAAACAATTCATTTTCTCACATCGATAAAGGATGTATTTTATACAATAAACAGCATTTTCATATCCTTTAGTGATATAAAATTTGTGTTCAAATAAAACTCTTCGCAATATACCGAGGCGAACGCGCACATAGCCGTTCGTTTATCTCTTCGTTTTCGTAAATAATTTTGGTTAAGTGTGGTGTAAATATGCGATGCTTCCTCCCGGTTACTCTCGACAGTACTCGCACTCGCGCACTTAAGGGTTAACTTACAGAGTTTCCTATTTGTTATGGCAGTATTAAAAAGTCGCATATTTACAGAGTACAAATTGGATGCGTTATTATACACTGATGATATACATACACATGTATTGTAATTTGGTATTATTCGAGTTAGTCTACTCGAGATTTTGAATTTTTGTATTATTTTATACTTTTGATTTTTTAGTGTTCTTTATAACAGTTTCTTTGAAGATGTACAAATGAGTGCACTCATATTATTTAGTACAGGTGTTTTTAAAATTCGTTTTTTTTTTGTTAATTATAAGTTTGATAGTTTAAGGCTCGAATTTAAGTCAGTAATGGCGGGATGGCGGCCTTTCGTTTTGATTTACAGAAATCCATTTGATTTGATTGTCATCTAATAATTTAACTCGGACCTAAGGCCGCCTGCTGACACATTTTGATTTTCTTCAATGTGTTAACAATTATATTTTTATAAATTACTTGTTTTCACTTCTATTTTTCTTTATCCTGCATGGGCAATTCCAAAATCAATTCCATTTGTAAATAAATAATAGAATAAATTCCTTATTTCAATCCCAAATTATTGATAGATATGATTCCTTTTATCTCAGCAATGTTTTACTTTATAAATTTGTTGTATTCTGATCCAAACAATAATTTTTGGAATTGAAGCCTCAAACTCATAATATAAATTATCATAATATAAACAAGTCAGTTTTTTAGTTTAGTTTTTTAGTTCACCATTTTTTGGTTTTCGGTTTTTGGGTTTTGGTTTCTGGTTTTGGTTAGTTTTAGTTTGTTTGTGGTATTAGCGGTGTTTTCATTTTCTTCTTTTTTCCCCCGTACCCACAGTCTTCGTTATATCTACTATTTTAATAAGAACTATTTACAACAGAGCCCTCAAACGGAAATCTCTTGAATCTGGACGCGCTTTTTCATAGTACTGGGGGTAGTAGGCGCCCCATGGGACCTCAAAATTCCTGTCTGGTTACACAAGCTCGTAGGGGGTTGATTTTTAGGGGGTGGGGGTGGTTCTGGTATGCTAGGGCTGGTGACCGTGCTGGTGGTGTCCTGGCTGGTACTGGTGACGTCAGGGGGATGATACCCCATACTGGACATGTCCAGCCGTTTAACCCCCGAAGGGGGTGAAGATTTGAACTCCTGAAGGGGTAGTTCGGTCATTTGGACGTCCGCCAGCGCCCTCTTTTCGCAACTGTACTCTCCTATATAGTTGGGAATTTGCTTGCATTCGAAGTTGTTGCCGTGGGAAAGTTCATAAGGATTCTTGCAAGGACCTTCGTAGGCCATCCTGGGATCGTAGGAGACCTTGCTTTCGTAATTATCGCCAGAGGAGCTACTGGAAACCCCAGAAAAAATAGGACTTATTAGTAAGTATTATTTATCCTCAAAATCAAATATGTAAATAATTGTGTAACAAATCAAGTATTTCATTATTTTATTTATTACAATTTGTTTTTTTATTATGAGTTCATTGTGAAAATACTAATGAAGCAGCAGATACACAGGTAAGCTTTTATTTCTTATGTATGTATTTGGATGTAGTGGGTTCTATGTAAATACGTTTTATCAAAGGTTTAAAAAGCTTAGATACATGATCCTTTTACCTTCATTTTTACAATTGTGGGAAAAATCCCCTGGGCCTTCGATTTAGCCGGAATGAAGGGACGACATGCTTACCCTTTGGAGAAAATGAAAGTTTAACAAAGAACTTATAATAAAGATAAGTAATAACAAGGCTATATTAGATCTAGTATGCCTACTTGTTTGTGTAGTGTGTTTGTCAAAAAAAAACGACAAAATCACAAAAAATAAAAATAATAAAAAAAAGAATAAAACTTACCTTTGTACAGGTTAAATAAAAAGACAAACTTAAAACATGTAAGGTATCATTCACTCTAAAATCACAATGTAACCGTTTCAGCAAGTTAGGCAACTTGCGATTCATACGTGTATAATGTAATAAAACCGATACATAAAATAGAAAATAAATAAATAAATAAATAAAGTATAGTACTACTCGTATAGTAAAAAACATAATAATAATAATAAAAGTAACATTTTATAACGTAGAAGTGTGAGTTTGCGACCAATTTTTTTTTGTAATATAAGAAGCACTAACCTGCAACTGCCAGTCTCCGCAAGTTCCTTCTTCTTCTTCTTACTCTTGCCCCTGTCCCTCTGGTGGTAGATTCCAGCGAAAATCAGGATATTCAGCAAGAGCAGGAAACAGCCAACTGCGATGGTCACCGTTAGTGCTGTGGTATAGCTCTGGTAATGGCTAGAAGCTAGTTTTCTGAGCAGATTATTACTGTTGGAGTTCTTGTTTGTGGACGCTGAAACGGTGTTATTAGGTGGACATTCCGTCGTGGTGGCCTGGAGGGCGGTGTCCGACTTCGGGGGCGGCGGCGTGGGGGTGGTCGTGGCGGGGTAGCTGCGGATTGTCGTTGGGGGCGGCGGGGGGGCTATCATGTGGACGAGGTTGGGTTTTTCCGAGTTCTTCAGTTGCGGCCTCACTGACCCTTGAAGGAGAATTTGATTGTTTAGTTTTTAGATAACTTAGATTACTCCATTAGTTTTTCTATAGTTATACAACCCTTACACACACAAAATAAGCGCAGGTAATAAACTAATCTTATTAATCTAAAATAATAACAAAAGGTATATAATGGCACATATTATTTATTACCAAATATTTTATTGTAGTATATTAGCAAAGATAATTGAGTATATAGAGATATCTCATCTTACGGCAGAAAAGAGTTTGCAAAAAGTACATTGCGTGAGACATCTCTATACGTTCATTATCTTTGATATTAGTCAACTAATTAGGTCCTCTCACTGATTTGAGTTATTGAGTCCATTAGGTTAAGCATTCGAAAATATAAAGAATGTTCAATGAGTTACTTGGGTAATAATATTAAATCATTAAGATAATATTTCTTTTACAAAGAAAGGAGATCTTTTCAGAGCATTCATAACACTCTAAGAGACATCAAAAAAATATGATAGGAGATATTTATATAATACGAGATATTTATATAATACGAGATATTTATATAATACGAGATATTTATATAATACGAGATATTTATATAATACAAGATATTTATATAATACAAGATATTTATATAATATACATGTATATGAAGGTACAATACATCCGAGGCCTAAAATCACTTGTATTTTACAGAGCTCGGCCGCAAATTTTCGTTCATCCCATAAAGCTTTTAGACGAGGCATTCGTCTTCCTGACGCCGTTTTCTGCACAAAAGGGCGGTTTACTTCCCGGTAGATTAAAATATCCTAAAATAAAACTCCTCCCGCTGGAGCTTTGAGTCCCGGCTTTGCCTGACATTTGCCAATATTAAGCTCACAATGCTATGGAAGCTGGAGGAGATGCATTTTTATAAAGCAGCAAGCAGGAAATCTCGCGTGACAGCCTGCTGATGTGCTTCATAGAGGAATCTGCACATGGGGGAAAATATGCACGTGGAGGAATCTGTATGTAGATGAATCTATATGTAGAGGAATCTATATGAAAAATAATCTATATGTAGAGGAATCTATATAAAAAGGAATCTATATGTAGAAGAATCTATATGTAGAGGAATCTATATGTAGAAGAATCTATATGTAGAAGAATCTATATGTAGAGGAATCTATATGAAAAGGAATCTATATGTAGAGGAATCTATATGTAGAGAAATCTATACGAAAAGGAATCTATATGTAGAGGAATATATATGAAAAGGAATCAATATGTAGAAGAATCTATATGTAGAGGAGTCTATATGAAAAGGAATCAATATGAAGAGGAATCTATATGAAAAGGAATCTATATGTAGAGGAATCTATATGTAGATAAATCTATTTGTAGAGGAACCTATATGTAGATGAATCTATATGTAGAGGAGTCTATATGAAAAGGAATCTATATGAAGAGGAATCTATATGAAAAGGAATCTATATGTAGAGGAATCTATATGTAGAGGAATCTATATGTAGAAGAATCTATATGTAGAGGAATCTATATGTAGATGAATCTATATGTAGAGGAATCTATATGAAAAGGAATCTATATGTAGAGGAATCTATTTGTAGATGAATCTATATGTAGAGGAATCTATATGAAAAGGAATCTATATGTAGATGAATCTATATGTAGAGGTATCTATATGAAAAGGAATCTATATGTAGAGGAATCTATATGTAGGGGAATCTATATGTAGAGAAATCTATATGTAGAGGAATCTATATGAAAAGGAATCTATATGAAGAGGAATCTATATGTAGATGAATCTATATGTAGAGGAATCTATATGAAAAGGAATCTATATGTAGAGGAATCTATATGTAAGAGGTATCTATATGTAGATGAATCTATATGTAGAGGAATCTATATGTAGATGAATCTATATGTAGAGGAATCTATATGAAATGGAATCTATATGTAGAGGAATCTATATGAAAAAAATCTATATGTAGAAGAATCTATATGTAGAGGAATCTATATGTAGAGGAATCTATATGTAGAGGAATCTATATGTAGAGGAATCTATATGAAAAGGAATCTATATGTAGAGGAATTTATATGAAAAGAAATCTATGTGTAGAGGAATCTATATGTAGAGGAATCTATATGTAGAAGAATCTATATATAGGGGAATCTATATGTAGAGGAATCTATATGAAAAGGAATCTATATGAAAAGGAATCTATATGTAGAGGATTCTATATGTAGATGAATCTATATGTAGAGGAATCTATATGAAAAGGAATCTATATGTAGAGGAATCTATATGTAGAGGATTCTATATGTAGATGAATCTATATGTAGAGGAATCTATATGAAAAGGAATCTTTATGTAGAGGAACCTATATGTAGAGGAATCTATATGAAAAGGAATCTACATATGGAGAAATCTATGTAAAAATAGATAATAATGTAAAAATAGATAATATATACATGCAGAAATTGTCTGACCCATAAATAAGAAGAATGTCATAAAACAGAAAAAAGGTAAGAACATTTCATGAATGGTTAAAACATTTTGGAAATAAACTTAAAAACCTAGGGCTATAAAGACACTAAAAATTTGAAACTGAGCTGAAAAAACTGGGGCTATAAAGACACTAAGGTTTCAAAATTTCGCTAAAAACCAAGAGTTATCAAGACATTAAGCATTTGAAAATGCAATAAAAATCAATGGCTAGAAATACACTAAGGATTTGATAATGAGCTAAAAACCAAGAGCTATAGACACTAAAGTTTTGAAAATAATGTATAAAAGCTTCTGAGTTTATTTTCAAATGCTTAATGTCTTTATAGCAATAGACCGTAGGTTTCTATATATTTTTTCAAACTCTTAGTGTCTTTATAGCCCTAGGTTTCTCAGTTTATTTTAAAACTCTTAATGTCTTTTTAGCTATACATTTGTTTCGAAAGAAAACAATTTTATTGAAAGTAGAAAATATTAAATTTTTAAATAATTAACGATCATTTGAGTTACAAAAATTATATTAATCAGACGCTTATTTTTTGGTTCAAGTAAAATTTTCTGTTCAGATGACTTTGAATATGGAGAAGTTAGTGCAATATATAAAGACAAGCAAGTATCTTTGGCTACAGAATGAGATGAATAAAAAAGAGTAGGTATGTTCGTAATAGATGAATGTTTGCCTAGAAAAATGAATATCATAGATAAGAAGAAGAGGCGCACACATGAATCGATTATCTCCAACGCGACCTCGCGCGTCCTCTCAAATCAAACCGTATGTCCTCATGAATCCTGGAATCACTGAATCCCCGATAAGGACTCACAATGAACGGCCCATAATGAAGTGCTCCACTATTAGTGTCAGGGCTATATATAACGATGGGATTTGCACTACAAAGAACTCTGGCATGTGTGGGGCTCCTCGTGCCAGCCCTACATAATTTCGGTTATCCCTTCGACGGGCTAAGCCCTTAGTGCGGGCACAGAAACTTAACTTGGAGAAAAAAACGCTGTCGTCTTATTTATTTGGGCCTATTTCGTATTTATAGCGCTCGGGCATTTCGTTCACGTATCATGAGGGAGAACTAGACCTCCAGACGAAAGACTGGCCACAGAAGAGTCATTCGAAAACAGGAGAATTCAAGGAGGAAATAATTCAAGCAGGAAACAACTCAAGGAGAAAGTAATTCAGGAAGAGAAATATTCAATAAGAAAAAATGGTGAATCCAAAAATATAAATAATCCAAAAAGATAAGTAATCCAAAAAGATAAGTAATCCACAAAGAGAAGTAATCCAAAAAGAGGAGTAATCCAAAAATAGAAGTAACCCAAAAATAGAAGTAATACAAAAAGATAAGTAATCCAAAAAGAGAAGTAATCCAAAAAGTGAAGTAATCCAAAAAGATAAGTAATCCAAAAAGATAAGTAATCCAAAAAGGGAAGTAATGTAAAAAAAGAAGTAACCAAAAAAGAGAAGTAATCCAAAAAGAGATTTAATTAAACAAGAGAACTAATTAAACAAGAGAACTAATTCAAAAAGAGAAGTAATACAAGAGGAAGGTCAATTCGAATTGTTATACAATTTAACCTTGTCAATACTTTTTCGAGATGCGGCCCACAAATCTCCAGAATGTGCAAGGAAATGGAACAGAGGTTTAATTAAATGGAGACCTTTCTCCTCCTTGCCTCCATAGACCTAACTAAGCTGAGATAATTAAAATGTTTGCAGTTTGTCCAATACCTTAATTAAATTTCCGATAGAATCGTTAATTCGTTAAATGGCTTCCGAATAGGTTCAGCAATTTGTAAATATGTTTATCATAATAACTACTTATGAAAAAGTGATGTCTACATGTCTATTTGTCAATTATCAAGTTTTATCACCATGCTTGGTACATATTCTCGTAAGAATTACGTGCGCGGTGGTAAGTCTCGCAAAAATTATCAGTTTTCAGGTCAGAATTAGAAAAAAATAAACACTGCTAATAAGGATAATAATAAAAATACATACCATCGTAATATTGGTCCCCCTCTTCTTGGAACTGGTGGTGACGCATAGAAATTTCATCGCCCTCCCCAGGCCTATGCAACTGGGGGATCAAATTGAGCCAGAGGGACATTTTGTGGCCTCTGTAGTGGTTCCTGATTTCCGCCCTGTTACCTGAAGCAGAGGACAAGGACCCATAAATCCGTTACGTAACTTAATATTTTCTGCTTGCAAGGCCTAGCACTTTGTATTTTATGAACTCGGGCCAGAATGAGGCCATAATTCATGCAAGGGGCAATATCGGGCTCTCAAGCCACGTTCTTGCTCCTAGCCGCCGCCGCCAGCGGGGGCGGTTGCAATCTATTAGGACTCTAAAATCAAGTGGCGGCAACACCGTTTGTTGCTCTAAGTTGCTCTAAGAGGAGCAAGAGCGTGAGGAGCTAGGCTTAGTAGAAACATTGGGCAAACTAGTTATTCGTAGATCTAGCAGGCTAGGCACGCAGGATCCAGGATCCTGAGACTTATGTGTCTGTACAAATGAACATATTTCGGAGCTGGAAATTGTGGTCTTAAATCGTCTCCGTTAGTAATTGCATTATGATATAAAATGTACCGTAAAAAAATAGAGGTAAATTTGTCGTGTGAATTTCCCTTTATGAACGTTATTGTGGAGACTAGTTAATGCCCGTGAAAAATCACGGGCAACCAGGTACACATATATTTATTAGCATGTACACGTATACTTATTTCCATGTGCACATGTACATCTGACCATGTACACGTGTACATATTACCATATACACATACATTTTATCCTACATATATATTTAATCTTATGATTTCGACATATACCTATTATCATGTTCACTAAAAATTTATGCAGCAGTAATGTATATAGCAGCGAACAGAAGAACATAATAGTAGTAGAGATATTTTCATATTTTTTTAATTTGAGATTAATTTAAATTGAAATGAATTTAATATTAGTCT